>VYZP01048111.1:56110-88390 GCA_013400635.1 Hypocryptadius cinnamomeus | reverse complement strand
TTTTTTTTTTTTTTTTTTTTTTTTGAGGGAGGGTGTTGCTGAGAAATGTGTGTGTGTCAGTGAAGTATTTGTAAGAGAGCGGCTGCAGGAGCTCAGAGGTCTGTTTAATTCTTCTCTTCCATTAGCCCATGAAGCAAAACGAGTGGGAGGTCTGTGAGGCCAGATCAGTGTTGATAAGGGAAAACACAGTTCCCAATGCAAGGATTTAAAAACTCTCTGTAATACTGCATGAAAAGCAGAGCAAGAAGGTGTGACTGGGTGCAGGAGCCAGCAGTACTCGGGCTGGAATTGAGGCACATCTCTCAGTGTCTTGTGACAGGGCAGATACAGAGTAGTGTGTCCCTTCCATGTTGTGATGTCTGTACTGGACGTCAGTCCAGATTGCTCCCATACTGAGTCCAGATTTGCTCAAGTCAAACAGGATTTGGGTTCAGGATAGTGGTAGCTGCAGAAATGTCGTGTGCCCAAGGTTGTGGGAGGCTGGGCTAATAATTCAGACTAGTCTTCTGACTTGGGGCTCTGTAAATCTGAAGTAGAGGGCTGTGCAACAAGCACCACTGTCTTTGGCTGTGTGGATCATAGCAGCACTGCCCAGGGCTTCCCCATTATAAAGCAGGCAAGTCAAGAACCCGAGGTTTTCCTCTGTGTGGACCTGAAATGGAGTGATTGGAAGGTGGGTGTTTCTGGCCTTGGTGAGTTTTTAGGAGGATGGTGTGATTTTTCTAAAGAGGGAGCCACATGGTTCAGGGAAGATGTGGTTGGTGTGTGACTCTGTGCATGGTTTGTTTCCCCTCTCTGAGGTGTCTTTGTTTCTGTTTAGTATTCTGTCTGCTGTGCTGAGACCTGGGTCTTGTTTAATCAGTTTGGTTGTGATTGCTTCCTTGTATCCATGGGTCTCATCTTGAATTCAGTGTTTTGCATTACAAATCTGCTCTCCAGAGATGGACAGGATATATAGCTCCATCTGCCACATCCCGTTTTAGCCCTTTTTCACGGGGCCCTGTTAACAGGTGACATGCACAGTCCAACGAGATTCCAGCTAATTGTTCGTGTGTAATTAGGAAGATGAGTGCTGAGTGGACCCTCTTCTGCAAAATGGAGGAACTGCTGCAGAGACGGGGAGTACTGGCAGGACCTCCTGGTGCAGCCCCCGTGCTCACTCCGTCCCAGAGCCAGCCTTGAAATTGAAGGGTGAGATGAGGCAGGAGCTGGATTATTCTCCTCATGTGCCAGCTTCTAAATGCCAGAGGAGACATAGGGAAGTAGATGTATCATTTGTTCTCTTTTGTTTTGTGACATTTGGATGACAGTGTTCTTGAAATGGTCATTTATGCTGTTACTGTTGTGAGAAGGAGGTTAGTCTAAAATCAGTATGTAGAAGTGCTAAAAATACAGTGTTTATGCACTATCAGTGGATAGATGACTATTTTGATTTCGTATCTTATTGTTCTGCTAGAGCAAAACCTCTTCTTGCTACATGATTATAAGAGAGAAACTGTATATTTTTAGGCTTTTCTTAAGGTAGAAAAATAGAATTCAAATGGTTTGCAGTCTTTCTTTCCAAAGTGGTGGTATAAATTTATGCATTTAACACTTAAGGTTTAGTGTAATTTTAAGATTAAAATTAGTCCAGAAAATGTTTGCAGGGTAATTTTGTTTTTATAGAAGCCTTGTAACTGGAGTAAGCATCTATGTTTTCAAGATAGCAGTATTTGCTCTTCAGAGTTTCATATTCGATTTTGTTTGTTTATTTTTCTGGTTTTTAAAATCTGTTGTCACTAAATAGTGTCAGGGAGGCAGAGTGTTATCACTTTATAATTGGGGAGTGCAAGGTGCAGAGATGAAGGCACTTGAGAAGGCTGTGAGAGTCCTTGCACTTGAAAGCAGGGTTGTAGCTCTGCATCTGCGTGGCTTCTGGAAAAACAGCCACTCTGCTGGACTGTATCAGATGGAAAAGCAAAGCACAACAGGGGTTTTGGAGACTTTCAAAAGAAAATTACAACGCATTCACCATAAAATATGTGCATAGTGTCATTTTTATAGAAATATGTGTATACAGATGTAAAATACACACAAATTATGTGTTAATATGTGTGCACGTCTTGTTTAAAAGTTATTTGGAAAGAAACTCTTAGGGTATCTCTTGGAGTGAAGTAGAAGAAATGAGATCTGCTGTTAAGTAAAGTCTGGGAGTCACAGCAGCTGAGGCTGCAATCTCAGTGCAGAGGAAGCCTAACAAGATCTCATCCACTGGCTCATCCCTGCTTTTAGGGAACCTTTTTTTGAGATTTTTATAGCCTTGTGCTGCTGTCTCAGAGCATGGACAAAATCTGGTCATCCAGTTTAGGAAGGCCCCAGGGAAGGAGCTCGTGAATTGTATTTTGAATGGAGTGAGTGGGTTTGTATCCTCTACTTTTAAGTATGTCTATTCTTTTGTATACTTGATGACTTGGACAGTTGAAACTAAAAGCTTCCCTTGAAACAATATATTGAGAGATGAAAGTTTTGAACAAGGGCTCTGGCAGGTAGTTCTGAAACACAAGTGTAGTTTAAAGCTGTTCTAAAACAGCTGTAATGACAGTACTATCATATATTGCTGTCAGAGAAAAACACAATTTCTTACTCTGTAGGGAGAGGGAAATCGCTTGTTAACAATTACAAACTTACCTCCCGAGATTTACCTCTTCAGATGAAGTGTTATGGAAAAGTGTGAGGCTTTCTTATCAAGTAGATATTGTTAGCTGTATTTGTTACTTGCTTTGCTGCCAGGGTTAATGAGGTGACTGGAGGCCAAGTAAATGTAATGTATTCAGGGATAGTGGTATTAAGAATAAAGCCTGAAAAAGCTGTCTGGCAGCCAGTCTGGGGTCCCCCTTTTCTCACCATTCCACTTGGAGATAAGCTGTGAAGAAGAGCATCTGTGAGAAATGGGAGGTGAGGCAAAAATGTTTAAAGTTGTACTTACTATTTAATTTCGAAATGACACTAGGAGTGCTGGTGCCTGTTAGGTAGTTTATTAGGGAGTGTACTGTAAAGTTGTTTCAGCATAGGCAGCTGTGGTCTGTCAAAGTTGCACTTACCACTCACTTCCCGCAGCTCATGGAAGCTGATGTCTAACTTAACCCAGTATTTCTGCTGATCTTGAGTTGTGCATAACACTTCTCAGCAGATAATATAATTTTATCATAAAATTGGATATGAAGTCTTACATAGAAGCCTGGTGCAAAACATAGGTGGGGTGAATTTTATTAATATTTATATCCATAAAAGTTAGCTTTAGAGATTGTAAAGGGTGAAAACACCACTGTAGTGGATTTATGGTGTTTCATGAAAAAGATGCCTGCATCTCCAGTTTTAGAAAGAATGATGTTAGAGTATGGCTTTTAAATTATCACTTAGGGTGTTTGCCATCTCCCTTGTTTATGGAGTGATGCTTTGTGTTTTTAATGTATATTTTTGTTTTGATTCATTCTAGTTTCACAGCTATGGCCTTATGTAATTGTTCTAAATAATGCAAATCTGTTTAGGCTACATCAGCAGGGCATTTAATGTCCACACAACTGCTAATCATTCTTCAATTTGTGCAATTAGAATAAAGCTTGGGTCATAAGTGGTAGAAATATGAGCAGGTCTGATGCTGCTTTGCTCTTGTCTGCTCTTGGTTTATGTGCTGTGGAGGTGATTCTAGTCTGCTCCTGAGCCAGGGTGTATTTACTTCAGCTTAATTAAGCACCAGCCCTCCCAGTGCTTCGCCTCCTAGTGCAGTCAGTGATCTTGATTCATTGGTTGGTCTGGAAGAAGATAACAACCATGGCATAAAGGATGGGGTGTTGTTTCTTGCTGGTATGTGCTCATCACTGCTAAGTGCTTCCATTGATTACAGCAGCATGAACACAGCTGAAAACAACACGGTTGGTGGTTTCTAGGGATGCTTGCACTACCTTTACCAAGCCCTTGCCTTGTTGCTTGAGGATTTTATTTTGAAACAGAAGAGGAAATGTCAGGCAAACATGTGCAAATGCTTGTTGTGATTGCCGTTTGGAGGGGCTACCTGCTGACTCCGAGCTGTACATACCGAGCATCCCTAGCAGGCAGGCTCTGGTTGCTCTTGGGGTGTTACTGGAACCAGTCTGCAGAAACAGAGCAGGTACACCCACAACTGGGATGGCTGGGTGGGTGAATGGAGGTGTAGACTGTGCTGCACTGGTTGTATGCGTGTCGTGTCATATTAGCCTGAACTTTTAAATGGCAGGTGAAAAGCTTCAGCTAATGCTCCTTTAATAATTAATTGATGTGAACAGGCACATCTTTGAGCCATTTTCATTTTATATGGTATGATAGACTTTTGATTAATTGCCCTAGCTTGTAGAATTGTAACAGATTAGTGTCTTACTTAAGGGAAGGAAAGGCTGTACTTTCCTTGTCATTGACCAAGTGCTAATGGATCAGGTAGGCTGAAGTGCATGCACCCTCACAGGCACACAGCTCCCCTGCCATGCCACATGAAAAATGTCAGTCTCTCTTGAGTGCATCTGTTTACTTTGTTATGTGTTTGGACTGGACACATCACCATAGGCACTGCTGGAATAGAAATTAATTCTTGTAAAGGGGCGGTAAGCTAATTTAGGCCCCTTCTTTCTTAATCAACTTGGCTACCTCATGTTGTGCCTAATTGAGATTACAAATTGCATGCTCTCAACTGTCTTGGTATACACTTGAGCATTAGGAAATGCATGAGGAAAAAGGGAGGGGAAATGCAGACATAGGCAGTGATGTATGGGACCTCTGGGGCTAGACCTACTGCTGTCAAATTGCCCATGTTGGCTTCCTGATTAGGCTGGTTGCCTCGATTAGGGCAGGCCATGCTCTCAACAAGGTCTTAAATGCTGCTGCAGCAAGACCTCTGCACTGCTGCGCTGCAACTGTTTAATCTAAATAAGAATGGTGTATTTTTATTGAATTTGCTATGAAAATGAATGATACAGTGGCCTCTAGGGCACTCTTGTAATACAGTTTTGTATATAAAAATGGCTTCTCTCTTTCCCATGTTTTTGTGAATGGACAGAGTAAAGACAGCCCTTTTCAAACTAGTGTTGAACTGGGAGTGTTTGCAGTTTAATGTTGTGACTCCATCCATCTCCATCTCCCCTAGATACTATTAGTCTGAGATAACTTGGCAGTGCTTGGCAACCTTTCATCCTCAGCACACATACAGCTTTCCCCAAGATGCAACCGTTGCTCTGAAAACACAGCCAGGTCAGAAAAAGGCTTGAAAGTACTTACTAATGGTTCTTTGGTTGTTTTGTAGATGGTGTCCCTCACAGGCAGGGTAAGAGAGCCCAGGAGTGACAGAGGTACTCTTGGCAGGGGTTGTATCAAGCACCTGACAAGGATTTTTTGGTAGCACCATGCTGGAGTTGGTCTGGTTCTGGCCGTTGTTTCTCACAGTTCTTCAGCTGTGTGAGCTGAGATGAAAGGGTTTGTTATCTGATGCTTTCTCCAGAAGTTAATAAATGTAAAGGACATTTTGCATTCTCTCTGCCCCCTAGATTCGATTGCTGAGTGTGGAATGGTTCAGAAGACTTTGTGTAGTTCAGGATTCAAAGCCACTTGAATAAACTCAGGGTTTAATAAACAAAAGATGGATGAGATGGTTCACTGTTTTTCCCTGCACATTTGCCTAAGGCTTTCAGCTGTCCAGAGAAATGACAAACTACATCAAACAGAACCAGTTATTGGTAGCAGGGTGGTTTTTTTTAATATTTCATTTCAAGAAAGTTGCTGCTAAGGTGTTTTCTATAGCTTCTGATACACTCTATTGACCAAAAAAAAAAAAAAAAAAAAAGGTAAAAATCCTGTTTGAAAAACAGTTTAAAAAGTCAGTGATGATAATCATGAATTTACAGAATGTCTCTTGATAGAAATCTTTCTGTATTAATGCTAATTGGAAATGTTTTAAAGGTAACATTTAGTAATATTTTAGGACTGTCACCTGTAGTAGGATTTTGACCTTTTCATTGCCCCTGTGAGCTTGGGTTATTAATCAGGAAAATTACACATGAGACATGAGGAATGTCTGAGATAATTTACCAGATTCTGCGGGTCCTTTCTTGTGGGCAAAAATACCTAAAACTTGGACTTCTTTAACTTGCAGAGGAGTCAAATTACAATAGTTGTACATGGTGTGTGCTTTAACTTCCAGCTTGCTAACAGCTCAGAGGTTGCTGGCTGCTCTGAAGGCTTGGGAGGATATGAGTATGTGCTGTTACAAACTTGGAGGGGTTAAGAGGGCTTGTAGTTGATCCAAAATATAAAAATGCTACAGCAGCAGAATTGCTTCAAGCACTTTTAAAAGTCCTTTCAAGTTAAGATGACATTGCTTTTGGTTTAATAATGAATTCAGTAAAGCAAGAAGGCACTAGCTGTTCTGCTTGTTCTCACTCTCTGGTGAGGAAAAGGGGGCTTATAGGATTCTCGTTCGGCTAAATAAAGTTTGACTTGCATGTAGTGTGATAAATTCAAGTGGCATGCCTTCAAAGATAAAGAGCCAAGTGTCTGCAGCTTTTGTGCCTGCAGTAATTTGCAAGCAAGTTTTTGGACAGTTGATGGAAAAGGTTTTGGGGATGGTGGTCTTTCCCAGGGTAGTTGGTCTGTTGGAAAAAAATAATCAGTTTTGCCTGGTTCATACAAAGGACTGTCAGTAGTTATTTAGTCTTGGTCTTAGTGATGGCTGCTGCCTCTGAGTCTGCTGTGCCTGTAGTTTCACTTGGCCTTCCTGGTGCATCCTCCCTTCAGGCAGTGGTTTGATCAGCTTTCCCTTTCCTGTTTGCACAGCTAGAAAATGAAGTCCTGCTGGCTCCACTTGTAGTGCTGGTGCTGCTGGGCAGCGAGGGCTCTGGAGGAGGCTGCGGGACGGGCGCTTGCAGGTTGTGTGATGGAGTTTGCCAGGCCCTTGAAAGGATGCCCTCCTCCCAGCCATGGTACAGAGTCAGGATTGATCTTGAACACCAGACAGGACTTGGGGCACAGTCCTGCTGTGGATCCTTTCCTGGAGAAGGTTGTCAGGACAGGCATGTGGCAATGATTAGAAGTCTGGCAGTCAGTGGTGAACGTCTAAGTGATAAACACCACAGTATATCCAAAAGCTTTGTCATATAATCCAAGGATAGGGTTTTCCATGTTTGTTTGCAAAGAAAGGTACAGAGGGATGCTTGCATGTGTAAAGCCCTGACTGTTTATTTCAACCCTTGGGAGCTTTCTTCTTACTTTTGCTCAGAAAGGGTCCCATTTACCAGGGATGGTCACTTGGGTTCAGCTAGCCCTGAGTCTTAATTGGTTTTTAATGAAAACTGTCCAGGGAGAGACATACTTTTATTTTGTATTTTTAGTAATCCTATCAGACAACAGATCAGCCTGGCTTCCTTAGGAGATGCCAGGTCTCAGGCACACTCATTTGGACAAATGCAGGTTCACTTGACTGTCTGAAGCTTGTAAGTCTTGGTGGGAGAGCTAGCCTAGAATACTTTCTCACAGAGATCTACACCACCATGACCCATCTGGTGTGAGGCTTTAGTGCTTCTGTGGCTAGGACAGAAGCACACCAGAGCAGTGGGGAATCTGCAGCACCTTAAGCCGACTTCTCCTGCTGGCGTCCTCAGTGTGACCCAGAAGGCTAATCTGTCAGAAATTATCTTGTCTGTGAGCTTGGAGAACAGAATAAGCTTTATTCTGAACAGCACTGCTTCATGACAGATAGCTATTCAGATTCCTTCATGTATTCTTTTTAAAGGGGTTGTACACAAATTATTTCTCATAAACCACCTGCATATATAAAGCACATTTTCTGTTGCCAGCATCTCCTAGAGTTGGATTGCTCATCTAGCCCTGACAGTGCCTGGGGTACTTTGTCCTTTTGTTTAAAAAGCTGATCATTGATACTTTTCCAAATGTTTACATGTCATTAATGTTAGTGAAGAATATCTAATGTGTTGCTCCTACAGACAGAGAGGATACCAGCTGCATCAGACAAGTTCCTGTTCTGTTGCCTCCTCCTCCTAGAGTCAGGAGTGGCCCCTCTTCTTTGTGGAAGATGTTTGAGATTTGCTTTCTTTAGAAGACACAGGAAAAGCAGTAAAGGAAAAACCAAAAGACAGATGCATGAGTCTGTCTCAAAGCCCTTTTCAGAAACCTTGTCTACCCTCTGAAAAGAGAAAATTACCTTGTACATTGCATATAATTTAGGCTGAGGTTTTTCCTTCACATTTCAACTCTCAAAGAACATTTCTTTGTAAAGGATAAAATACAAAAATAAAATTTAAACCCAACGTGTCAGTAAAGGGGAATGCATTCTGAAATAAAGCTCCTGGGCTTAGAACCTTTGCTGGTTGACCCCTAAAACTTCTAGTGGGGTATTTCCATGCTATAACTATTTCTGAAACACTTAGTGGATGCTTACCAGGTAGAAAGACTTGGCTTACTAGCCATGGAGTAAAGAAGCAAGATTCTTCCAAGTTTCTGAGAGAGCATCCAGGTCAGTGGGAAATGTCCTAGAATTTATAACAGGAAATCTGTGGCTCTGTCTACAGTATCTACCTTTCTCCTGCTTGGAAGCGTTGGATGATTGAAATTCTTCATTGCTCCGTCCTCAGCCCATCCCATTTTGGGGTCTTTGCTACATGAGATGGGTGAGAGCACTTGATTCTGCTGGACCTGCCCCTACCTTCCCCATCAGTGACACAGTGGTGGCATGCGTGAACTTAACACTGGCGTTGTGGGTGGTATGTGAGGAGCAGAGCTGTCCATTTCCTGACAAGGATCCAGGGATACAGCAAGTATCCTGTTCCTGATGGGTGATATTCCCTACGCTTTCTAAAATGTAATACTTTGATGCAGAATTTGGGGAATGAGTACATTCCAAGCATAGACTGACCTCCCTTCTGCAGTGTGCATACTAGCAGCTCCTTCTGCAGGACTGTCCTGACCTTGTTTATTTTGGACTTAGGCACCGTAAAATAGCTTGTTAATTGCTGCTCATTTAGGATTATAATTAGGTGTTACCAGATGAGTTCTGTAATACAAAATTAAAATGTTATAAAAATTTTTGTGGCTTTTATAACTTCATTTATTGGTTAAAATTTAATTCAGAGTACACTGATTGCAAGCTCTCTGTGTATGTGCATAATTACTAAAACCCACAAGGGTAAAAGCAAAGCAGGTTTGAGCGATGCAGAATCCATGCACTGCCTGGATGTCGAGCAGCCAGGGACGTGAGCTCTGGCATCGGATGACTTTGTCCTGCTTTTTTGTAGGCTCATTAAACATAAGACTGGCATGAATGTGGTGTTGTGTGCTCTTGCTGGTTGGGTAAAATCACTCCTCTGCTCCCACCTGGCTCAGGTTCACTTTAATGGGCTGGGCACACATCTAGAAGTGATGGACGCAGAGCTGCAGACTTGGGGCACACAAGCTTTCAGAGGGAATGTCATCAAAGCCACTTTGATGCATTAGTCTGCAGGTAAGTAAAAGCTTGGACATCTGGTGGCATTGCATATCCAAAAGTAAACACTTAAAACTTGGAGCATATTCCCCATATGTCACTAAGAGCTTAAGAATCATTGTTTCTTGGCAGCTGAGGAGTTGCTGTGCTGCTGTTAATTTATTATGTTTGGTTTTGATGAACAAGGTGCTGCATTTTGTGTTGTCAGCCCCACACCAGCATCAGCCATGTGGAGGAAGAAGGGGATGTTCCTTTTCTTGGAGCTGTATTTGACCTGGTCCACCTTAAGCTTTCCTTGGTTTTTCATGAAACTAGGTAATACCTTTCCCCTTTAAGATCTGTTCTCTTTTTCTGCTGGACCTTTTTTCCTTTCAGGATTTTACATTCTGGCAACTAACAAATTAAAATAGCTTTCCTCCTAAGTACGCTAAAACGTACATTGAATCTGATTTCAACAGCGCCAAGTATGTGTTTCAGCACACTAATGCACAAATGGATTGAAAAAACAGCTAGCAGTAATTTTCTTTCCTTAGATTTTACTGAATAGTATCCCAAGAAGCTGCACATTATGTGTTATCCTCTTTATGTGTTACTCAAGGTCATGTAAAGGTGAAGGCCTGGAAGGAGAGTGAATAATTTCAATAGTAAAGCTCAAAGTTGCTGCAGATGGCATATGGGATGTCTTATTTTTCAAAGGTCTTTCCATCTGCTATTGGCAGAAGTCTCCATTAGAAAAGGGCAGTTTTGTGTGAGGTACATTATTTATTTATTTTTCAGGTTGATCTTCTTTCAGAATTCAGGTTTATCTTGACTCAGACTTTTAGCATGGGACCATTCTCCTGGTAAAGAGAATGCACAGAAGTTATAAGATCTGAGTTACATAGGAAATGCTCTCAAAGTTTGAGGAAGAGGAGCATTTCAAGACTGTATTATAAAAACCAAAAGCAAGCTGCTGTCTTGTGGAAGCAGACGTGTTGTGGTGGGTGAAATTTTTTTGTTTGCCTTTTTTCCTTTGAATACTTTACTTAAGGTTGAATTGCAAAGCTTAAATTTTTTTAGAACCATAGGATGTAATGGAGGACCACCAAGAGATGAAGAATGTCCCATATGTCTCTATCTGTGCCATGTGTATGCTGTGCTGAATGTGAGAACTGATCTCTCCTGCCGCCTCTCCAGTGCAGAAATAACAAAGCCATTGGAAGTAGCTACATAACTGCCATGCAATGAATACCCTTGGTTAGCAAAGCATACCTTTTCTAGTAGTCAGAAAATTGCTGGATATAAACAGCAAAGTCACAAATAATCTGTGATAAATTTAGCGTGGATTTTATGGTGGATGAGGAGGGTCCATGGGAGGTTCAGGTTCACGCAAGATGCAAGGAGCAGCAAGTGCTGTGTAGGGGTGGTGATGTACCCACCTTACCTGAGAGACAGTAATGTTTGCTTGGCTTTATGTTTTGGATTTCTTTCTGAGGTTGGCAGAGGCAATTATTACAGGTTCATTAACATGTGCAGAATATTGTCAGCCTTCCCGCCTTTTCTCATCTTTCTAATCTGAAGCAGATGAAGGTTGTGCATCCTTGATAAGGTGTCAGGCAGCATGGATCCACAGCCATGTGAAGCTTTCCTGTCAGCTGCCTGTAAGTGCTCAGCACTTGCATGTGGTCCTCACATAAGAATTTACTTGCAGAATGCGAGTGTGGAAGCAGATTTTGGCTGTTTGAAGAGTCCTGGCATTTGCTTTGTGGCATGGAAGTTGGAAGATGGTTGGTCTGTCCAGAAAGTGTTGGATTTGCTGTAGCCTTGATGCAGCTGTTATCTCTGTCCCTCTGGAGAGGAAGTAACTAGGAAACTACTGCTTTGATTTGACAAACAAAGAAGACTTGTAAAATACATTAATTGATTTTCTTCCATCAAAGAGTTTTGAGCACACAACCTCAGATCTGAGTAAGAAAAAATCTGATGTGTGTATGTTTTGTGTGTCTTACTGTACAGAAAGCAACGCAAAAAACCCAAGTTTAATTTTTAGCCTGAGGTGCAAATGAAGCAGAGAAGTAGTTTGGAATAAAAACTTAGGAATAGAAATTCTTGTACTAAGAGTTAACATTGACTTGCTGCCATTAAATCAGGAATTTGACCATATGCAGACCTGTAGTTTCTTCATCTTCAATAGGCATTATATTACACCCAGGACGTTTTTTTATTTACATCTCTTTAATATGGCTTAGGTGCTGTGTCGTATATGCCACCTCAGAGGCTGTTTTCTTTCGGCAAAGCAAAGCTAGGGGGCCTTACTAGAAGGAAAAAATAAAAAGGAATAATCATAAATTTAGCATCTTATTACAATAAGCCTGATTGCATCTAGGTTTCTTTAGAGGTTACAGAAACAGTTTTCATTTTTCATACAGAAGGCAATTGCATGAAACTTGTGCTTTCATCGTTCTTGCTTATTACTTGCGGAGGGAATTTCTGGGTGCTGTCTTCCAAATGCCAAAATGCCTCCAGAGCCAGCGAACTGCAGGATGCTGGGGGCGTTCTGCATGGAGAGAATTCAGTTTAATAAATGTAATAAGTCCATTTACCCTACTGGGCTCTGTTAACTACCTGCATATAAACCGAGCATACATAATGTTTGGGCAAAGGTTATAGAAGCAGTTTGCAGGAAAGGCTAGCTCCAGAGCACACTGAAACAGCAGCTATTCTTATTTTAGCCCTCAGTAACACACACAATAATGGGGTTCAAGCAGTATCCGTGGTTGAGACAGTAATAACAACTATGATATAATTAACTTCAAAGCCCTTTGGGAGAGAATAATTCCAAAATCTAGCATTGAAAATGTTCATAGTTTCACAAGATGAGAATTACAGGAAGTTTAATTGGATACATAAACCCTCCAGTAGGGCATAAGTTGTCTGCTGAATGATGGCATTAGGAGGAAGCCATCCCTGTGGCAGGCTGCTGCTGCCTTCTCCTGCACAGGTTTGTGCTGCCTGACAGGGGTGGTTGGGACAGGTGGGAATCCCGTCTGGTGGAGCCGTGCTGCTCCTCAGCTGGTGGTGCCCATGTCTAGAAAGGATGGCAGCCAAGATGTATTTGAGAACTTGGCACTTTGTGTGTGCTTGGTGGACCTGTGGAAAAGGATTATTGTCTCTGTGAGCAGGATCAAAGCACTAAGTCCTTTTTTACTCAATTGCCACGTGTGACAGCAGCTGTGAGACGGTGGGTGGGTGGTTTGTCACCAGTGTGTGTGTTCTTTCCAGAGCCTGCCTTAATATAGCTGCAGACACAAGGAGTTGCTCAGGATAATTTAATCACTCCTGGCTTTGCCAAGATGCTGCAGCATCAGCAAGGTTGAAGGTGTTTGTGGGCTCCTCACATAAGTCTTCATGAGTAGCCATGACTGTGGTGAATACAGGGCATGAATACATCATTGAGCTCAGAGGGGTGAAGAGGATGAAAATGTTGAGAATGATGGTAAACTTTAGAAAGACTAACTTAAAAGAAAGTGAACAAGTTAGTCAAAGCATCCCTAATATTATATTGGGAAAAAGTAAGAGTAGAAAAGAAAAAGGGAGGGTGCAAGGGGGGAGTGAATCAGTTCCTTGATGTGGTTTGAAATCAGTAGGGGAATATAAGAAAGCAAACTGGGAAAAGCAGTTAAATTAGCAAGCAGTTAGCTGGGAATAATTCACTCTAGGTAGGTGGCAGGCTTGAGAAGCTGTTTGAGATGAAAATTTGGAAACCCAGCTTCCATTTATCAGTAGTAGAGTGTATGAAGTAAAATGAGTATAAAAGGAAAATTGAGAGATCCAAGGTGGGCTTTGAGGAACTGCTGACTATACATAGAAGATAAATTATTTAGGCAAATCAGTGCCATTGTCTTGTGTGAAAATTTGTCTTGGTGGGTGACGGAATGTTAAAGAAGGCAGTTAAGGAAGAGGAGTGTGCTGCCAAACAGGTAAATTATTACTTTGCATCAGTTTTTAACCACTGAAAATATTGTAGAAGACTTGCTACTAGTATTGTGCCCAGTATTTCTAAATATAAAAGCTAAGCAAATTCCAGAAATTGAGGTCTTGGCAAAAGCAGATTTAGAATAAGCTGTTAATCTGAAAGGCATTAAGTGAGCAGACCCCAGTAGTATGCTATGTTACATAAAACATAACTGAACTTCCAGCAAACGTAAGGTATTTTTTCTTATAAAGAACAACTCTCTCCCCCCACCCCCCGAAAAAAGTTCTTTATGTATCTTGTACTCTGGTTGAAGCAAAAATTACTGCAAAATTAACACAATACCTGAAGATCATGTTCTCACAGGGTCCAACTTTGATGGATTCTACAAAGGAGAATTTCTAGAAGTTGCCCGAAATCTCCAAGCCAGAGAAAGGGCTTGTTCAGATTTCGGTAGGTCTCAAAAATGTTGACACTGAGGCCTCTAAGGAGGCTGAGTAGATATGTGGATAGAGTAAAAGCATTCTTACAAAGAGGAAACTGATTGAATTAGAATTGATTTAGGATTTAGTTTGGCTTCAAGCCGTTAGACATCATGCAAATCCTTGAAGGGATGGAAGGACAGATTATCTCTCATCTGGTCAATCATTTGCATTCTTGCCATTTTGGTTAAAATTAGTTCTGGTGCTCATTGGAACTTAGGTCTGCTCTGCCTTGCATCTTCTGTGAGTCTGAGAGATGCAGAACCAGTGTGTTTGGCACTGCTGGAGCCAGATGCAGGAATAACAGGACCACCAGCTGTACAGTCAGTGGCACTCAGCTGTGGTGTGTTGTAAGCAGCAAGCCCAGAAGGTCCGTGTTTCTAAGATCTCCCTCTCCTTAGTTTAAAACCACCTGTCTGCACCCTGGCTGTGCAGAACTTAATGCCCTGGAATTAGATTTAGAGGAGAGGACTTAGTACCTGGTGATTTTAGTCCTTGCCTGTTTTCTGTTGTGCTGAATTCAGTCAGGCCTGTTATAGCACAGTAATTTTTATTAGGAATATATTGTCACATGTACAGTAATTTGTAGAAAAAGCACAGAAATTCTTGCTTTGTGGAAATGTCTGACTCATGAGCATGTTTCTTCGCATTAGTGGAGTTGGCTGAAAGTTAAGGAGTAGGTGAATTTAGTTTTATTTTTTGTGGGACTTTCTACTGCCCTGGATCTGTAATTCATGCATCTGGATGCAGTGCTGGGCCTATTCTGTAAATGTTAGAAACTTCTGTTAAAAGGCTGATATGCAATAGTTTACTTCTTTTAAGGATACTTTACAGCAGGAATTAGGAGCCTTTACACTTGGGTAGGGTGATCTACAGCAATCTGTGCTTAGTGCTCACTGTGAGTGATAGCTGGGCTTGTGAGGCTCAAGGCTGATCTATATTTTAAGTGGATGTTTTAACTTATCTCCATAGTTATTTAACGGGGCCCTTCATAATCCTTGTTCCAGTGGAAAAATTCCTCTTTCTTATCTAGTATTGTCTGCAGGCAATGACACCTTCAGAAATTAATGTCTTCAGAACCAAATGTAGCCAATAAAGCTGACAGGAATATTCAAGTTGTGCTTGTATTCTGCTTAAAAGTGGCTTTGCTCCTCTCCTTGGGTCAGGTTGGGATTGCATATTCAGGATCATAGTGACCTGTAGCTGGGCCTACTTGTGCTTAAACACTTCTCACTTTTTTGTGCTTTATCAAAATAAGGGGAGACTTTTAAAAGTAGTTCTGAGTTGTTCTTGCTGTTACATATATTGCTCCATACCAATCAGCCTGTATTAGTTTGTTGGTTTGTTTTGGGTTTTTTCTGCAGATTATGGGATACTTTGGGTTTTCTTTTTGTTTTTTCCTACCTACCTAATTTCTATTTTCTTTCTAAATAGGTGAAGAAACATTTTCCTTCTGGGAAAAATAATTCTGGGCAGGGGTGTGTTTCTGTGTTTCCTTTTTTTTTTTTTTTTTTTGACTGTTTACTGAGAATAACCTGCGTATACTTCTGTTTGCTCTGTCTCATTCTCATGGTTGCATGCCCATGACTAATTATACTCCTCCACTCCTTTCTTGGTGTTTTGTATCCTTCTTGTACTTACAGATAGCTGTCAAATCCTTAGCAGTCTGTCTAGTGCTTGTGATTTGACAGAGATTTTTATCCTTCCTGGTTCTTAAATTGCTTCGTTCATTCCTTCTCTCCGGATGGTTTGAGAGTCTTGTTACTGAGAGCGCCAGACTTATGCTCTGGGCCTGCTCATGCCTGGGTCCCAGAGGTGGTACCTTTGCTCATGTGGCAGTTTCTTTAGCTCTTGGCCTTTTTATTGTATTGCAAGCTCATAGGAAGTTTCTCCCTAAATCTATTCTAGCATTGCCATCGTCACCATCTTCATCTGTCTCCCCACTGAATCTCTCTAATACAGTCCCTGCATGTGGGAGTTCGGAGTGAAATGAGACTCATTTTGTCTTTTTTGGCCATATTGCTGTACTCCCCAAGTCTCTTTATATTATATTTCTCGCAGAAAAGCACAAAGAAATCTATGCTAAAGGAATACTAATGTAGTGAAGTGAAACATTGAAAAGTCGTTAGCTTGTGTGTAACTGCTTCCACAACTTTTAATGTGTGCAATATGATGGTCTTGAGTTATGTGGTGTGTCATGGTTTTCCTGTTCCTCCTTCTGAGCACAGATGAGGCATTATGTACAGAGCGAAGCAGCTGAGCTGTAGCCAGTTATTGTTCTCACTTTTAACAGAATAAAGAGCTGCCTTATTGCTCTGCATGATGCATGATCGCCGTCGCTGATGTGACACCCCAGAGTTGATCAGGTGGTATTGTGTTGATTGGGTCCCTCTGGAGCACTGGCTCTCTTTCAGATACTTTCGTAAAATATAGAGGGGAGGACCTCCAGAAGGAAAATCTGATTGTGTTGCACATGTAGTAGCACTGGGAGAGGCTGATGTAATTTCAGCCCTGTCTTTACCATCATCTAGGTGTGCCCAGTTGGTATTTTCTGACCTGCATCCTTGGGCTCACCTTCAGAATGCTCAGGAAGTTTCCACCTTGAAAAACAAACACAATTGTTTCAGGTTCCTTTTTGAAAAGACACTGTTACATCTCCAGGTCAGATAAGGACGTTGCTTATGGACTGGGCTCACCTTCCCACCCTGTAAGTTTTCTCCGGAGTCTCTTAACAATGTTTCACAACAAAGGCAGTGTCAGTACTCAAACACACAACGAAACCTGGCAGTTCCGTGGATGTAGAGGGGTTCCTGGAGGGAACTTTTTTGTGCTGACTTCTTAGATTCTTTGGATTGCAAAGTAGCTTAACTTAAAACACGATTTTAGTGCAGTGGTTTTGTCCCTGGTTTGAAATGGGCAGGCTTGCTTTGGGGATGCTGTTCTTCACTGTGCCAGTCTTGGCTGGTGACCCACTTGTTTCAGTTCAGTTTATCTTACAGAAGAGTTCATAGAGGACATAAGCTATTCAGTGCTGGTTTGAAATTCCTCTTGACTCTTTAAAGTTGACTGCTTTTTCTAATCTCATTGCAGTCTCCTGTGAGACGTACTTATTGCCAGAATTTCTTAGTACCATATGAGCTGTTGGTATTCTTGGCTCTGTTTTAAATGAGTCCAGCTTTTTCTGCCTGTCTGAAAGAATCAACCCATGTAGGTTTCAAAAAATGTCCTCAAGACCGCCTCTTTTCCATCCACCTGCCCCGCAGCAAAAAACTGATATATTTAAATGAAGATTGCTAGTGTTTTGTTGTGCTTTCCTGCTTTCCAGCTTTCTGCCAAACTAGCTCTTGGTAGCTCTAACACTGAGTTTGGAGCAGAGGCAGGAGTTTAGCTTGCTAAACTCAAAGCTGTTTTTACAAAGCCATCTGGAGTGCTTAGCCTCAGCCTAATTTTGGGTTATGTAGTCTAGAGTTTATAATATTGCCAGGACCAGATGCAGAAGAAGAAATGAGAATGTACGTGTGTTTTTGAAAAACCTTCTTGTACAGTGTCTGGGCTCCCAAATGCAGTATTAGTTGTGAGATGCTGGCCAAAGCAGTGACACTAAAGGAGGCCTTTGAATGAAGGGACTGACATCATCTGGTGCACAGATCAGTCCAGAAATGAGAGAGAACAGCCTGAAGAGGCATGAGTTTGCTGGGGACAAGACACATTAAGAATTGTAGGAGCATTATTTGGTCAGTTGCTGTTGTACTTGATTTTGCCAGAGCAATACTGACTTTGTATTTGTTTAGCTTGTTGCCAAAAATCTACCAGTATTATCTGGTTTTTAGCTGCTTTCCATCCTAGGCTGCCTTCTGCCCCAGGAAAGGAAGCCTTTAGCAGTGGTTCAGGATTGCTGTTTAACACTGTCAGGGTAACACTGGTCCTTGTAAGGGTTAACTGAACTTCAGCTGACACCCTTGCTTTGACTATTGGGTTGTCTCATTGGGAAAGCTGAACCACTGGAAGAAGATTTTTAATATTTTCACTTTCAAAAGAGAATGACAGCTACTGAGATTTATAAAATTTTAAAACATTCCAATTTAAAGCTCTTTAATTATTGAATGCAGACAACTTTTCCATAAGCAGAGCAACCATGGAAAGAGGAAGTGGCAAGTTTTGATCCTGTTTAAGGCCAAAGGTGGTCTATTAAATTTGGAGGGACGGACAGCAGTCTGGCATAAGAAAATCTGGCTTTTCTACCAGATGGTAAATTATTTAGAGCACTAAACAGTTGAAAAAGATCAAGTCAATGAAGCATCTGGTAGGATATCTGACAATTCACCAGTTCTGCATAGTGCATGCTGTATGTATCTCATGGGCTGGAGAGGAAAGTTATAAATCTGTTGAAACTGGAGAGAAGCTTGATCACATTTACTGAAAGAAGAGAGAAATCAAGAGACAGACCTATTCTTTAACTGAGGTTTTTGTGTTCCTGAGAGTTACTTCTGAATGAGGGCTGTGGAGGTGCTATTGACAAGACTCTGAGCAATCTGTGCTCAAGATACACCATTAGATGAGACACTTTTGTTGCTAATGGAAGTGAATGAAAGAGGAAAAGCTCTCTGAAAGCTGCTCACCCCCACTGTGGTCTGACAAATACCTAAGATGTCTCAGCACCACCTGTAAAACTCATTCTCTGTCCTAATCTTACAGAGTTTGACACACATGATTAGTTTTGACACAGTAATTTCAACCCTTGGTGTCTCCCACCCCCTCCCCAGGAAGAGTAGCCTCTTGGGATTCTGGCTGCTGTTGAGCCAGATGTAATGCTGCTTAAAGTGCTTCAGTGGGTTCCCTTCTTCAGGCAGCAAAAATTACCCCTGTACATGCAGAATTTAGAAGCATAATCATCACTCTTGATCCAGGCATTTCTTCCCATTCCTGTGTGGGCCACATCTGGGGAGCTGGCTAACGCTGGGCCAGCTGCTTGGGGGCTGAACTGTTCTGTCGTTGGAATAGAGCTTATGCAGCTATAAAGATACAACTACCTGTATCTCTTCTTGCCATGTAAGACATGTAAATGGTGCTTTTAGTAATCCTTTGGTGAGAGTTGATTGAGGATGTGGAAGTTGGAGGGCAGCAAAGATAACTGAGTGTGTGGCTGGTACAAAGAGCCTCTTCTGCAGTATTCAAAATTTTGCTGCTGAGCTTAGTTAGATTTATGCCTTCTCATTGAGACAATAAAAGTGGGATGAGATGATCAGTATTCTCTCTGCATCTAGGTTAGAGCTAGGTTATTTTGTAAAGTATTTTCAGATGTCTTGGCTGGAGAAGATGTTGCATAAATAAAGATTTCTCTGTGTTGTGCGATATTATAACATGGGAAAAGATTTACTGTGCAAATACAGTAACAGAATGGGGAAGAATCATGATCTCGTGTTTGTTAGTACTATGCACTGTAAATATTTGTCGAGGTAGATTCTCTTGAGATTTCTCGTGGATTTCCCTAGGCATGATCATTGCTGGCATTCTTTGAGCACTGTGCTTTTGTCAGAAGTAGACATGTTTGTAACTTGTGATACTTCCATCAAAAGCTCAGCAGTTTCCAAAAACACGATACGCTTCCAAACCTAGCAAAATTCAGAAATATCTTTGTTAGAGCGGTCCTGAAGGTGTGTTTGAAATGTCTGCCAACACGAGTAAGAGTGGCATGTTGGGCCACGAACAGTGTGAGCGTGCACAGTGGCAGCTACTTTGCTTCAAGGATACTCACAGGGTCCACTCAGGCTGGCATCTGCCAGCATGAGATTTTTTCATTAATAATCCTGTGTTGCTAAGTTTGGTAACTTCTGCAGCTTAGTGGAGAATCACATCTACTTTTAAATAACTCTTGGGCTTGCATTGAGATGGCTGGCACTGAAAGTGTAAGCCCCTGTCACTGCTGAGTGTGGTTGCTGAGGGCGTGGTGCTTGCTAGCTCCTTTTAAAGTCTGTTTTAATAGGTAGACCTTAGACTTTGAGGTGGAAGTACAATGAATATATTCACATTAAAAGATAAAGAAGGCAGATACACAGAAATTGTATTCTTTTTAAATACTTGCCTTTTTTGGTTGGTTTTCAAGAAATTTTCTGTATTTCAATATTCAAGCAGATGCCCATGTTAAGGCAATTTGCAAGATGATTTGCTTTGTTTTGGAGAGGGAATATCCAATCATGAATCCTTTTATGTAGTCATTGCCTCTATTTTGGGGAGTTTGAAGCTGAGGTGTTTGCTTTGGGTAAAGTTTCTCTTTATAGACACTCTCCTTAATAACATTCTGCTGTGACTCTCGCCCTGTGAGCTGACAGCTGATCCAATTCAGCTTCTGTTTCTTCTGCTGGAACCCGCTGAGACTTGCCTGGTGTACACCAGCCCAGCTGGATGGTCCAAGCTGTGCTTCACATGCAATTTGATCACAAACCCTCCTTACACATGCAGTCAACCACGTCTGTCTAGGACATGTGGAAGGAGAGTTACAAGAGCTTAAGACTGTTTTTTGAATGTAATGTGCGGCTTCAGAACTATTTGTTGTGAACAACAGCAACTAAAGGATGCATTAATGGGCCATAAACCAGACTGTACATGAAGGTAAACTTGGAGACAGGTGCATTTATGCCTGCTGACCCTTGAAATCAGCTTATTGAATTCAGAGGCGTGTGTGGTGCTCTAGTGCTCATGCAGGGAAGATAGGTAAATTTCTTTGTAAAAGTATCTGTAATGATGACTTTGCAATGCAGTTTGGTATACTGGCAGTTAATCTGTGTGTCATAATAATTTTCCTTTTCTTCCTTTTTTGGTTTGCAGGAGTAAGTCTGTGTCTGTAACACTGGATGTACTGACCACTTACCTCAGACTGAAGAGGACTTGCTCTATTTTGGAATATGGTGCCTAACTTCTGCATCCCAGTACTCACTGTGCCAGCAGCCATCCTCTGCTGCTTGATGCTGCCTTTAGCAGGAGCAGACAGTAAGTAACATTCGGTTTTGGAAAGCTTGAATGCCTTGCAAAATTTATTTCCAGAAATATTAAATCTTCTTTGTTTGTACTGGAAACTGAGGGTTAAGAGACAACTTCCCCCCCAGTCTTCTATTTCCCAGTGTGCGCATTGCAGATAAACAGGGTGTGTGTGAAGGGGCACAAGTAGAACTAAAAAGACTGACAAAATGTATTCAAGTGCAGAAAGAATTTCTGTAGAAGCTGCGAGATCAAAACCTGACAGTTTGATTTCTAACACGCACAGATGAGTAAAGAAAATTGGGGGCGGAGGAAGAAAGAAGTATTGGGGTCACAGTAATCCCTGTTACTTTTTCCTTGTTCTTTTGCCAGCTCTCGTAATTTGTGTAGCACTGAGACATCTCTCCTGAGTCAGCAGGCAGTTACTGTTGGAAAAAGATGTTGGGGAAGAGGGTGCGAGTTCTTACCTTCTGGTATAGCTCTCCTGCACCTATATTTTGGCAGAATTGGAGTACGGTGTTGCCTTGTGGTCATACTTTTAGCTGTGTCCTTGCTGTTGTCCTGGTAGTCCCATAGAGTTGTTGTGACTGGCTTTAATTAGCCCCATCCAGCCAAGGGGAAATATGTGCACAAAATGCTATTGTGGACAGACAAGAGGACAAAAGCATGGCTAATGATAGCCTACTAAAAACACCTTATAGCAGGAATGTTTTATGGAATGGGTTATGCAGAGAGCAGGAAACCTCAATGCCTTGTTGCATAATCTTGGGGTGTGTATTTGTTAAGCAATCCCCAAGTATTTGTGCAGACTCCCTCCCTTTTTTTTTTAACCTGTACCCAGATTTTTAGTGTCCAAATGTCTGCACATTCATCACAGACTCTGGCAGTTGTGAATACTTCTTGCCTCTGAAGGAGCCCGGGGCTCCTGGGATGCTTGAGTTGGAGATGAGGTGACCATGATGCACCTCCTGAGGTGCCAGCGGTCATCTCTTTCTCACTACAGCTTTAGTCACCAGGCTTGTAATTAGATGTAATTTTGTTAAAGTTGAGGGAGATCTTGATTCATGTTGGTTGCACCCTGGCTGAATGTAGGAAACAGACTGGGGCTTCCTAAATGTCCTTGACTGAGAGGAAGACCTAAATTTAGGGAAGCTGGAGAAAAGAGTGAAGAAGGGATGTGAAGAAACATACAAATTCAGTTATTTTGTTGTCATTAGGGATGATTTGTACACACAGTAGATTAATATGGGTCTGTATGAGTCTGAGCTGCCCAGTTAAACTGGGGGCAGCAGCTGTCTCCTTCCTCAGCTTACTTTGCTGTCTGCTGGTGCTGTTGAAGGGTGCTTATTCAGATCACTTTATGCCTGCACATTGTAGCCCATTTTGGAATCTGGCATAGAGAAGTACTTGTTTAGTGTTCTGAGGTGTATGAATAATTCCCTGAAATTTATTATCTTCATACTGGCTCCTGCAAAGGAGAGAAGCATCAGTCACATCACAGATGTGCAGAAGCTGGTGGAGCTTGAGATGTCCCAGGACAGTTCTTGGCCTGAGGATAACTTATGGTAGACGTGGTTTGCTAATTTTGTGGAATAATTCCAAATGCTTAAATTTAACAAAATTGACTCTGTTTCTGTGTGGTGTCTCAGATTTGGAACATTTCTGTGTTGAGCAGCAAGTTTATCTGTATGTATGTCTTTTTCTCTGGTGCAGACTCACTCTGAATTGCTTTTTCCTAATCTGGAAGGCAGCTCTGGAGGGCACCGACCTTTTAACTACCACAGCCACCATGGATTAATCAAAGGTTTCCTTGGATGGAAAGTGGTTTTTAGCAACTCTGTGCATTTTAGCAACTTAGAGTTTTTCTATCATCTTACCCACTGAATCTTGCCACCAACCGTCAGAGGCTGGGAGCTGTGTGAAAGGGCCTGTCTGCTCTGTGCCTCTGCAGGGGTAAAATGTCAGCCCCAAACCCTGCATTTTATGGGGCCTGCGCATCAGTGATGCAAACAAGTGATGAAATAGTGAATCTGGCATTGGAGAGTCCTGATTCAGGACAGCAGTGAAGGGAAGGAGCTTCCAGAAGAAGCTGGAGAGGGATGTTGTGAAAGGAGCACTCCATGTACACATTCCTCTGTTTTTTAGTTCCCATAGTATCCTGTTGGCTTCAGCGAAAGAGCATTTTTTTATTACGCTGGTTATAGCTGTTCTCAAGAAATCACTGTGATTCTTCCTTTTCCCCACTGCAGTGCTGCCTGGAGTCAGTGGAGGGATGGGCAGGCTCTCTATCTGCAAAGCATTCTTGCATTTCCCTTACTAAAAACAACAGGATAGTGAGAGCAGGGTTATCCCTGGGTTTTCTGGAGTCAGTCCCCAAATTGCTTTTTATAGGAGCAGGAAAAGGATGGCTGGAGATGGGCTGTGCTGCATCCCTGGCAGCAGTGTGGCTCGTGGCTGGCTGCTCAGGGAGCACCCACGGCTGGGTCTTCCCTACCTTCCCCACCTGCTGTTGTTGTAACACATCTCAGTGTCGCTGCTGTAGCTTCCTGACAGTTAAGGCAGCTGACAGAAAGCAGGATGTTAACGCCTGAGATACAGCAGATTTAATGTGTATTGCCTGGTGGAATTAACGCCGCGCTGTGCCGGTGCCTCCCCTGGAATCGAGGTCACAGGAGCTGTGAAGAATGTCAGTGATGAGGAGTTGAAGTGGCATCCAAAGGTTAAACTGAGTGTCAGAGAAAGAGGGGCTCTCTGGGTGCCTCCCTGGCAGCAGGAGGGGAGTGGTGCTTTCCTGGCTGCTCCGGTGGGGTGCTGGGAGGAGAAGGTGAGTGGGAAGGGGCACATGCGCAGGAACAGTGGATACAGAAGTGCTAATTTGGCAGACAGCTATTTCAAATCCTCCCCAGCTTTTACAGACTGCAATAAGAAATTATTAAATTTTCTCTGTGATCTGGCTGTGTTTCTGTCAGGGTGACCCTAATTCCATTAGAGCAGCTCGGAGCTGATTCAGGATGGCTGTTTTACCCATTCTCTCTCAGCTTGCTTGTGTGGTTTTTTTAATACACTCTGTGCTTCCATGTCTGTCAGCTTTTGATTGTGCATGGGAAAAATGGCTTTGCAGATTTCAGTTAATGTTCAGTGCAATTGTCAAATAAAAGATGCTTTTTTTCAGCTTCTGAAAATGTGCAATTTATTCTAATAAAATAAAAACCAAAAAAAAAATCCCCTCTCGAAACAAAATGAAGAGAAAATGGGGAAAAATCAATACTCTCATGAGAAATCATCAGAAATATCTTTTGTTGTTGTCTTGGTTTTTTAAAAATTAGGCTTTGTTTTTGAAGTCCTGGGAACAGGTTCCATTAGCCAAAGGAAGAGACTAGGTGACCCATCCTAGGCCTTTTCTAACCGCAGTATGTATTGGTTTGTCTTGCACAGAATTTCAAAGGGCTTAAGGAGTAAAACCACTTCAAAAGTGACCTTGTAGAAGGAAAGAACTAAGGCAGAATTAGGCCAACTACCTGTGAATTGATACCTGGTAAACAAACAATTTGCACCTTTTGATTTCTAGAGGTAGAGCAAACTTGGCTTTTATTTGAGGGGGTAGATGAACATGCCTCAGTGAGCTGGTGTGGTCAAGGCAGAACTTGGGCTCCCACCACCTCTGGCCAGAAGGGATCACAAGTAGGAAGTGTCTCAAGGCTTCAGACAATGCCCCTGGAATGAAAAGTTAATTTATATCCAAAAGATGTTGTTTTTTTGGGGTTTTTTGAGGTTTTTTTTTTTTGAGTGGGTTTTTTTTTTAAGTCAGTGTTTCTTGGATGCTAATTGAATTGAGGAGACGCATTAAAAAAAGAAAATAAAAAGATAGGATGTTGATGCTTGTGAAGGTTGGGAAAAGAAAGAGTACTAAGATGGCTTTTCTAGATATTTTGATGTCCCAGAGTCTAAGAATAGTAAGATGGTCTTTCTAGGTTCAGGTGAACTCTGTTTTGCTAGGGATTTTGCACTGTACCTGAAGTGCTGTCTGGAGGTTTTGGGTGGAAGAGCACTGGAGGGAACATTTGTTAAGGCACTAGTTTGTCCTTGTCCCCTAACTGCTGTCTTCCCTTACTGTTTTGTGCTCCCAAGACCAGCTTGACTTGTTTTGACTCCCTGGTTCAACTCTGCTGCTTTTGCTTCATAACCTGAAGGATGCCTCAACAACAGCTCAACCCCAAACACAGCTGCTCCAGGCCACGCTGTGAGATAGACTTGCTGTTGTGCAAGCCTGGAAAATAGCCACTTTGCAGAGCTGGGCAGCAGGATCCCATTCCAAAAGCTGGACATGAGGCTTCTCCACTGCTGCCTTGCATCAGTTTCTGTTTCCAGGTTTCCTGTTTGCATGCCTGTCCCCAAACACTGCATCTAGTGATTATGTGTAATTGATGCGATTGGATCCAGGTATTGCAGCACAGGTAAATACTAATTTTCTGCAATTCTACCTTGACTAGCTTGACATATTCCATCAGCAGAAAGAACATGGAAAATACTGTTTAGGAAAACCCCTGTACCTGAGGCATTGAGGTGGTGTCATTAAGGGATGGGTTGAAATATTGACCACAGTTATTGTGCAGTGTTTATTTTTTGTGTCCTTACTCATCATATATATAAATATATATGTTTAGGTACGAATGGATTCTACACTTGTGTGTAAAATACCTAAATGCTGCCTGCTTGTAGCTAAATTGTTGTAGACATCAAGGTAGAAGAGATGCGGTGAGGACAAACATCATGTACAGAGTAGACAAAGAATCTTTTTCTGCATTTATAGCCCTTTTAGCTCCAGCACTTACAGAGAGCGTGAATTTGTTTGGGTTGCTACCCACAACAAATCACAGCATGATGATTTGTCTTTTTAATGTATTGTTAAAGCCACCAGCATTCATCAGTCAATGTCAGCTGACAGGTCAAAGGTCTGCTTAGCCCCAAATCCCTCATCCAGTAGTGGTCAGTACGAAGACTTATGGAGGATGTAAAAGCAGAATAAATATATTGTGATCTCTTCCTGTTGTCTTCTTGGAGCCCTCGGTGAGTGGTGACTCCTGAACCCAGAGAGGTGCTGTAGCAACTGCAGCCAAGCTTACTCTGGGTTTTTCTCCCACGCAGCTCTGAGCATGTGGTCAGTCTGCAGGGACATCTGGGGGGCAGTGCTTTGCATGGAGACCAAGGTGTGGGCTCTGGCTGTTGCCTCTACTCCATGGCTTGTTGTTTGAGCTCCTCACTGCTGCTGTGCATGGCTGAGCATCACCATTTGCCGTTTACACCATTCAGACTCGGCTGTGCAGCCAGAGTTCCTCTCCTCCCTTCACAAGGGACTTCCTGTGGTTAAGTATCTGTGTAAATTATCCAGCACAGTGACAAATGTTGAGGGGATGATATATTTAATACTTGTTCTTTGAGAGAGCGTGTGCTTATTGGCTTGGTGATACAGAAAACCAATAGAACTACCTGCTTACAGTTTTATCTTCTGTGTAGATTCATAGATTTGAAGGCCAGAAATCAGATCAGAGTAGTCTTTTACTCTGACCTGTGTAGCACAGGCTGTATAATTTCAGTAGTAATTTCTATGTCTGCTTTTACAGCTGTGGATGAGCTAGCACGTAGCTTTTGGGAGGCTGTCAAATCATGATTTGAAAACTAAATGATAGAGAATTTACCCATCTCCTATATGATCTGTAAAAATGGCAAGTAATCATTACTTCTCCAAATGTGTATTTATTTCAAACTACCTTTATGCATTTTTAGGGTTTAGACACTGGATATTAGAACATCTGTCAGTGAGACTAGAGAGTCCTGCTGTTTTATGCAATCTCCTGGAGAAGCAACTTGAAGTGGAAGAGTTAGAGAACCTGAAAGTTTGTCCTTTTTGTTGTAGAAGAATGGACTCATCTTGTTTTTTTCTGACCGGATAAAAATTTTATTGTTTTTCGCTAATCCTCCAGACTTTTCAATATGTTTTTTAAAGTCAAGGGACCAGGACCAAGACAAGGGGCTGCATTTTCCAACAGTACAATGGCACTTTATCTTTTACTCGCAGCATTCAGCTGGGAATGTGGTCCTCCACTGTGACCTCTGAATTCCTTTCTGGACCTCTGATTCCCAGGATGCAGACTTCTATTTCATTAGTGGGATTTGGCTTTTTGCTCATGAATGTCTGCCCGTAGGTACATTAAAATGTGTTTCACTGGATCCCAGCTCATTTAGTCATCTGAGTAATTCTTTAAAGGTAACTTTCCCTTTCTGTTTGTAGCTGACTTCCAACTTTGGTAAAGCTTACCCTTTACTTTCCAAATCTAATTGCAAGTTAGTTGCATTCATTCACAGATGTTAATCAGTTGTAGCTATTTGCAGAGGCTGCTATGTGTATTTTAAGGAGATATTTAAAATACCCTGTAGTAGTGATGATAGCAACCTTTGCAGATGGTAAGGACTGCCAGAAAACTGATAAAATAATATGGTTTGTCGTGATGCTCCTGGCTATTACTACTACTGATGTCAGAAAGGGAAAAAGTATAAGATCTGCTGGAGCTTTCAGTGTTTTAGCTGAGTAGTTGTAAAAAGCAATGATGTGGTAATAGGAATGCTTTTTTTGTTTCTTTGATTATCTCTTCATTATACTGGTGCTTCAGAATGATACTGTAATATAAGATGATCAAGCTCATTTTTGTGAACAACCAAGAGTATGAAATTTGTTTGCTCAAAATGTTAGTCAATCTTTTTTGATGTTGAACATGGTTTAAAAAGGAGTGGGAAAAAAAGCATCTGTTCATGGGTGCTTTTTCTCTGGTAAGTTGTCTATCTTTATGTATCAGGAGCTGAAAAGCATTGGTGTGCTCTTAATTGAATGCTCTGTTTAGTCCCTTGTGAGAATCAGTGCTTTGTCTGTGCCAGAGACAAATCTCATTTATTCTGTTGGTGTGAAAACACTGTAGGGTGCTTACTGAAACTTCTAACTCATAGAAATGTCTTTTGCCTTGCACACTTTACTGACATATGATCACTGAATTAAATCAAAGCACTTTTTATAGTGGATGATGGCTTTACATTTGTATATGAATTGTAGCCTCCAACACTAGAGCTTTGAATGTGTATTGGTTTTGTCTTTCTCTCTTGCATCATAACATTAAGCCTTCACAATAAGGGGCACTGACGTAGTATTAAAAAGAAATAATTACAGAATATATTTCATTTCATGTAGTACAGGCTGGAATGACTTTGCAGTCCTGCCGTGCTTTTCAGATGGCCCTTCATTGTTTATATTACTCATTGTTTCCCCCCCCAGCAATTAATAACAGAATTTACATGAAGTTTTTTCCAGGAAATTTGTAATTTTGTGAGGTGGGGTTGAGATGTATAGGTAGTACCTGGTCAAATCTTAAAATAAATGGAAATGCCACAATTTTCCAACAGACGTTCATTGCACCAGTGGTAACTGTTCTGAGTTGGTACTTTGAATAAAGTCATATCAGGAAGAGATTTGGAGTTGGTTTGTCTTTGCCTACATGAGGTTATTCTACTTGAGCTGATAGTGGATTCTCTGGAAGAAACTGGGGTCTCATGGAAAGGACCATCATTAGTCCACTGTTGGCACTGTTAAATACTGCAAAATTAAAAGGAATCACTCAGAATTCTTGCTTGCTTTTGCTGCTTTTCTTGCAAATTGTTTTAAATGTTTTTACAAACTCTCTCTACATAAGCTAACTTTGTTGGCTCGCCTCAAAGGTGAGTGATATAAGCCCTTGGCAGTTAATTGTCATACAGGGAGAAGACAGTAACTGTAGAGCCTCTGCTCTTTGTTTTAAGGATGCAGAACACCTATGTGTTTTCTTTGTGTGTATTTTTAGCCAAATTCACTTCAGTTGTTGTATTACTTGTGTTAAAGGTTGTTTTGAAAAGGGGTTTTAAAGAGGCCAGGAAATACTCAGCAGCTTTACACATGTGGGGATTTTGCCCCTGAAAAACTCCACTTTTAATAACCATTTTGAGCCTCAGCATTAGCAGAGCTGTACCTGGCACGTGGGGCTGTTCTTTTTCACCCACTTGTCAAAAGTTGGGGACTTGCGTGAGTGGGAGACACTGTGTTGCAAATCTCTCACTTTGGTGTTGTCCCTAAGACAGGGCATTGCCTTGGTTTTCAAACTTGAAACTGAAATTCTGTCTTTTGAGGTAAACACGAGAGTCACCGTGCACTGATTTCAGAAAGGGTTTCAATCCCTGCGTTTGGGGAAAAAAGACATTTTGGAAGTGAGGCAGCTATAGAATATTGTACTTAGAGAGTGTTTAATTTACAAGAGGGAAGATTCGTTGAAAGAACAGAACGATGAGTAGTGAGATTCTTGTTATATGCTGAAAATGGTTAAAATACTGATCTGATGATGTCGACTATGTGTTTTAATCCTATTTAGGATCAAACAGAAGCTTTCCATTTTTCCAGGACACAGGAAAACCCTTAGAGAAGCAAACTTCTCTCATAAGCAAATACTTTCATATTCCTCTTTAAAGGGCTGGGATGCCTGGTCCTGACAGTGTTCTCAGTCTTGCCATGCTGAGTACAGAGTTTAGTATTGCTCTCAGGAGAATGATGAGGGTAGTCCAAGATCTAGAAAGGCTCTCTTTACTCTTGTTTGATGTAACAGGTAATGGTCCTGGTTGTTGACTTGTCATTTATACTTGCTGTATATAACTTCTAATATCCTTTTTTATGCTCCATTACACACAGTTTATCAGGGGTTAACATGAAGTTCCTTAGTTATAACCTGTTGTTTTCAGCTTTTTATGAGTTTGTTTCATGGCTGAAATGTGCCTTGCTTGGTCTTCAGGCAAAGTTCAAGTTGAGGGACTGTATTTTATAAGATGGACATTTGGTTTTGGTTCTTTCTGCAAAAGTTGTCTTCAAATGGCTCTTAAAAACAAAGAGAGTGGAAAAATACTTTTGTGCCCTTAAAGCTGACTGTGGTGATATTTATAGATCTCTCGTGTAAAATGTCTTTGAAAACATTTGACCACCAAAGCGCATCTGCAGTAATGTCCAGAGAGAACGGAACCTGATTTGTGGAAGGAGTGACCCATAGAAAAACAGGCTGCTGAATAATATAAAGGGAATTTCACGCTGGATCACTATATAAAGGAGGCTGTGTGAGCTCGTGTGTGACTAAATTGCCTGTGTATTCATTCTGTGCATGTAGCCAGAGCTGCTGTGATCTCAGCCTTCCCAAGAGCCAGAGGTGCACAGGAGAGGCGTCCTGCAGGTCCTTCAGCACCCAGCTTGGAATGTGGGCAGAGAGAATTAATTCGCACCGACACCATGACATTCCTCTTCTAGTGCATTTGTCTGTTTCTTGAGGCAGTTGTGAAAATAGAGAATGTTTTTTGTTGAAGTTGCTCTGTGTTTGTATTGCTGGCTACAGGGGCATGGTCTTGTCTTTCTTGGCAATGCCTGTCGAACCTTTATTCTGTCTTAGTAAACGCATGGAACATTTAACATATTGAACTACCAAAGTTTTGTTTGTTCGTTTGTTTTTTCCCCTCAAATGCTAAAATACATCACTGTCTGTAGAGCTGTGTGCCCTATTTTAAGAGCAGAGTATGATTTGGAGGTTTTTTACACATTAAGACAAAATCCCTGTATTGTTCAGTCAGCATCTATGCAGTGCTCAATGTCTTTTCCATTAGACGCTCAGCCTTCTGTTGCAGATAAAGGGGTTTTTTGGAGGCAAATTTAGCTCAAAAATTCTGGTACTTTCTTTAATCTGTAGTGTTTTGTGTGAGAAGAACTTCCAGAGTAATTTTTTGGAATTTAAGAAATCCCACTTAACATATGAAGAGTTACATGCAGTATACCACGTGGTGTTTTCCAAGTTTATGTTAAATTGCAGAATTATTTAGTGTTGCAATAATTGCTGGATGGTGTCAAACTGTAGGTCCATTTATACCAAAATTATCCCAGCATAAGCCTCCAATGATGGCCAACAAATGCTAGACGTTTTAAGGAGGTACAATAAAGATCATCTCATACTCTTGCCTTTTCTCCCCACCCACATCAGTTCCCATTTCCTATGTAAAATTAGAAGCTGTTCTCAGAAACTGGACTTGTATTAGTCCTTCTGTAGAGCTTTATTAATTGCAACAACTCTAAATATTGTTTTATCCACATAGGCAAAGGAATAATATCCAGTGTATGTTTGTCAAGGTCAGATCCATCTAATTTCCTTTAATGACAGGCTAACAGGCTTTGTGAATGGAGAAGCAGTAGATGTCATTTATCTTTAGTAAAGCTTTCAGTGCTCCCTCATGAGACTTTTTCCTGTGAAACATCTGCTCATAGGGTGGGTATTTGGCAGTTTGGTAGCATTCAGCATTTGCAGTAATGATCTCTCTGATAGAATAGAGAACATGCTTATTAAATTTGCAGGCAACAACAAGCTGGGAAGAGAGGCAAGCATGTTGGAGGACACTATTAGAATTCAAAATGATCTTTACAAATTGGCGAAACTGTCTGAGAGGATGCATGTCAATAAGGAAAAATGTGGATAGATGTTTGAAAATAGGAGTAATCAGCTACATAAATACAGAATGAGAGACAACTGCCTAGACAGCTGGTATACAGAAAAGGTCTTGCAGTGCTAATGGATCATAAGCCATACAGGAGTTGAGAAAGCAGTGCTTTTTTGAGGGGGACGGATATCACAGTGAGAGGCAAAAATGAGGATTCCCATCCTGAGGACACATTTGATAGTCTTTCTGCTCTGCTCTCATGGGTAAGGCCTCTGGTGAAACATCTCATCTTGAGCATCCCACTGTCAGAATAGAAGGATTAACTGGGGGAAAGCCAGTCCTTCCCATCCACTGCTAGGAGAAGAAATAATGTGATTGAATTACAGCTGGGAAGTTCAGGTCAGGCACTAAACAATGCTCACAGACATGCAGGATTGTTGGAATTGAATTTCCAGAGGTATTTCTGGAATTTTGTATGCAAATAGGAAGTGTTGCCTCAGATATGTTCTGAATAGGCAGTGTGTTTTTTTAAAATGAATGTTTGTCTTCATTTATGAACCAGGAAAGGTGCAGTCTCATAGACTGTCTTCTCTAGGTCACCTAATAACTCTTATATCTTTATCCTGTCCTTTTTTATCTTCCTCCCAAGTGACAGTCACTGTCTTTCCTCTGACTATGTACCTTTGTGTGAAAGTGTTCTCCAGGCCCTTAGTCCTCTTCAGTGCCTTTCTCTAACTTTGTAGCTCTGCTCTAAATGTGCTGGTGGACAAAAACGGGAGAATATGAGAGTTGCAAACATCCACTCTTTTTCTCATGGACCGTCATAGATTTGTTGTCTTTTT
>VYZP01048111.1:1112-54594 GCA_013400635.1 Hypocryptadius cinnamomeus | reverse complement strand
ACCAGCAGCTCTTTGGGGTGGGGGAGGAATTGAAACAGCTTCTGGCAGCACAAAATGCTTTGAGAAGCAATTGCAAAGGATGCTGTAGGTCTTGCAAGATCTTCTGATTCAAATATGTTTAAATGTTCATTTATGTATGAAAGGGAAAATGTATTAAAAAGTGTATTTGTATAGAATACTTTAGAATGCTTTTAATGTTAATGGTAGTGGAAGGGAAGATGGGTAAGGTTTTTTACCTTCTCCTTCCAGTAGTCATTCTTGCTATGAATAGCTATACATCAACTCATGAATTTATGTCTGAGTGAGGTCCCAGGGCTGTATGAGATGGGAGTATCTCATGCTTCATGTGAAAAGATTACGGTTAATTTATTGCGTGTTTGTTGTGGATAAGAAAAAGCTATTTACCCACCTAGACTTTTCCTTTCCTGGGTTTCATAAAAGAGCCATGTACTTCTTGCTGAAGAAGTACAGATCAGAAGACATTTGTCTTTTTAATGAATTGATTTAAATCAAAATGCAGGCCATTACGTGAGTTCCTGAATTCTGGAAACTCTAGCATTATATTGGGTGTTTCTTTGCCATCAGACTTTGACTTCAAACTGCAATTATCTTTCACAAGATGAAGAATGAAGTCTGTTGCCTGTTATGAATAATAGAGTATGGTAATATCACAGCTATATATGCAAACTCTGCAGACTGGCAGCACAGCTGCTAAACGTTACGTTTTTAAAATATGTGCAATCTGTTGTCAACAGAATTAAAACCAGGAACATTACATGGTTTGTTTTGTAGGGAAATTTAGTGATGAATTGTTCTACATTTTGACCTTTAAATTTTTTTTTAGTCTCTGCACCTTCTAGTGAACTGGGGAGGTTCTCAAATTAAGACGTGGAATTCTGATAGCCACCCTGACATTTCCTAGGCCTGGCTGGATACCTGGTCTTGATTAGTTTTCTAGTGTACCTGCACTGCCAAGCTGGAGAGGCTCATACACTGCACAGCTGCACTTGAAGTGATTGCACTGTAAACCTTATCCAATTAAAAGGTGAATCCTGTTCTGCTAGTGGAAAGTTGTTTTACTGTTCCTCTCCCCTGATATGGATGCGGGTGGAAGTGTTGAAGGGAAGTGTTATCGCTGTTGCTTTTGTAGCTTGTTATCTTCCATCTTCATATACAAAAAAGTGAGAAATGCAGCCTGCCCAGCTGTCTGAGAGCGAGGGTGACTTGGCAAGATAAACCTTCACTGGCTGTAATGGGCCTGACTACAGATGATCATTCAGCCCTTCACTACCATCTGGTAGTGTCCTGGTTTGAACCACAAGCAGCAGGAGAAATAAGGTGGAAATACAGCAAAGAACAGCAGGCTGTCATGTTGGTGCTGAGAAGGAAATAATGCACACTCAGGACATGTTCTGCTCTCTTCCTCCTGACTATGAAGTAGGAGAGTTGAGAGGGAGCAACCTAGGAATGTGAGAAAGGAGTAAATGTGAAGAACATAGAACATTTAGGTTTACTGTCCCTCATCAAACAGTCTTTGAAGTCCTGCTGCTTGGGAGAAGATGCAGACAGGCACCCCCGAAATGCCAGTTCCAGGGCGAGGGAGCCTGGCACTGCTGAGCAGCTCCTTGAGTGTTGCTGTGCTCCGTTCCTCTCACCTGCAGAAAGAAATGCCAACATTAGCAAATCTCTGATTGTGTCTGTGCTGGCAGAGGGTCCCAGAACTGATTTATAGCACTTGTTCAGCTTTCAGTGAGCAGCAAATGCATTGCTTAATTATTCATGGCAGATGTATTATTGCAGGAAATTAAGACATTGAGGAAACAAGTAAAAACTATTACTGAATAGAGCTATAAACAAGGTAAGGTGGAAGGGAATGCGGTAGAAAAGCTCTCAGATGCTAAAACCCCCTCGTTCTCAGAAACGATTCCCCCCTTTCAAAAAATAATTGTTTAAATTCCCAGATATGCAAGTGATCATTCATAGTACATAATTAAATATTCTATTAGCTAACAAGTTGGATTTAATTTGCTACATTTGTCATCTAAATTATCACATTTGTGAATGTGTGGAACTTTCTGTGGCTTCTTTCAGCATATCTACTTATGTAATGACACAATTCTCTTTGTGTTTGACTTCCCTGAAAAGATTTGACATTTTACTTGTGCAGGAAAATTTAGGTCAACCTTTAGCTTTCTGTATCAAAGAAAGAGGTTTTGGGTTTGCATTTTGTGTCCTGGAGGTATTGCTGTGTAATGGTGTGTAGTGGTGCTGCAGGGAGTGTGGCCCAAGGCCTGTCTGCTGGCACTGGATTTCCATTGTTTGAAACCCCTCTGCAGGCAGGCACACATACACCCAGCTCTCTTTCAGATGCTGCTGTAGCTTTATCCAAATATTTATTCATGTGCATTGGTGGCCTGTGCCATGAAGCTGTTCTCTAACACACTCACACAGAGGCCAGAGCTGTTGGCTTTGAGGAGCCACCAGCACTTTCTTGGTCATTAGGTGGCATAGGAGGAACCTGGTGTTTGATCACTCTCTGTATGCATAGAGGGAGTTTCTCATTGTTGCTGCTCCAAATTCCCATTAGCTTTAAACCTCACACATTTCATGACAATTATTCAAATTTGTAGTCAGTAACTGACCAAACTTCACTGAGAAGGAAGTGGTTTAAAGACAACCCTTTCAACTTCTCTTTCAAGAACAGAATTACTAGCTTTATTATAAAAGTTATAGGGAGCATCTCTTCAGTTTTTGTGTAACCTCAGGCTTCTGAGAGTTTCCATTTCATTACTGTTCATAAGCTCATCATTTTGGTACATATGTAGTAATTTTGGAGCCCTTTACTTTATAATTTCAGTTATGTAGTTTGAAATGTAATGATATTAGAAGTCTTGTTGTGGAGAATTCAGAGCAATTTTAAGGCAAGCAAATGAGATTTAGTGATAAAATAGCCTTGTGTAGTTCATTCCTGTGATGGGAGGTATTTTAGTCCCTTTGCAAACTTTGGCTAGCTGGTGATTGCAGATACAGGTGATGGAAGGAAATACCCTGTAACTTGCCCTATAAGATTAATTTTCCTGACTCTTGAAAGCATGGTCTATGTGCAGCACATATGTGTATATGACACTTCATACAAATTGGGCAAAAAAGAGATCTTGCAGGGATCACAGTAATCCATCAGCACTGAAGAACACGCTCCCAGTTGTGTTTTGCGAGCGCTCGCTGTTCTGTACACGTGCATCTCAGGATCGCCTAAACAGAGCTTTGCTTCCAGACCTAATCAATTGGTTCTCAAGCTGTTTAGCTTTTTAATTACTCTTGTCAAAGTGAAAATTATGTGAAAGGACTTGACTGTGCAATTAGCTGCTGAACATTTTCTGCAGCAATAGTGGGAAAACAATACCAAGTCCCAGAATAGCAGTAGATACAACCATAGGAACAAATCTGCTTCAGCAGAGAAAGAGATATTCTAGTAACTAATCTGAATGAAAGATAATTTATTTTTTAAATATGCATATATTCACAGATGTGAGCAGAAAAGGCTGTTTGTGTGAGAAAAGCCTGTCCCCAACAGAATGCCAGGTTAGTTACCACTTGCTGATTTCCCTCTGATTTAAGGGCCTTGCTTTTTGTAGGCAGAGGCTGCAGCTCTGTCCTCAGTCAGGGCCGAGCATTTTGGAAGAAGTGCCAGCTCTTTGACCTCAACTCTGCTGGGGGCTAAATTTTAGAAAAAAAGGATTCACCTTTCCTCTGCTGCAGCCATGGGAGAGTGCACAGTGTGTTTCTTCTGTGGACAGCAAGAGCCTATTTAGTGTTCATTCGGTGATCTATAGATCATCTGCTCGGACAAATTATATCTCTCCACAGCTTCACACTAAACTAATCTGGGCATTCAAAAAATAAATAAATGAGGCAGTGTCTATAAAGAGCTTCCATCTAGTGACATGGAGCAGTTGGAGCCTGATTAATGAATTCCATTTGAACACCCTGGCTGTGTGTTCACCGCTCCCCTCTGCCGAGTTCTGTCATCCAGGACAGCCCTTGCTGGAACACACCGTGCATTGCTGGCAGCTTTGCCTGGGACCACGGGCCACCATGGTGAGGATGGGACTTTCACCACCGTGGTTGGTTCATGGCCCCAGTGCAGAAGCCAGAGCTTGCCCAGGATATCCCTACGACTGCTGGTGCATCCCAGGAGCTGCATGATGCTCTCCTGGCTCTTCCATGTCTGGGACTAAAGTGCAGAGGCGGATTTTGGTGAAATATCATTTGGGGAAGGATCCATTCCGTGCTGGTGCCCCTCAGGAGTGTACCTCATTGGCCTTCACCAAGCTAAAGCAGTGTTTTTACAAGTGAGATTGAAAACACAGGTTAGATTTACTGGCTGTTAAGTTGCTGAGCTGATGGAACGGAGCTGAGTCACTGCATGCTGACTGACTGAGCCCACACTCCTTCCTTGAGAACAGCGCGGTGAGGGCAGCTGAACAAATCCTGGTACTCGTCCTCCTGTGTTTGGAAATGCTTAATAGATTTGGAGGCTCAGAATTTTAATGCAGTTCTTTTCTGTATTGACAGAGGTCTTTGAAGTCACTTGAATGCTTTACTAAGCATACATGCGAGAGTTTAGGTTCTTTGTATCGGTGCGCTTGATGGTTTCTCATCTTCATTAGGCTGGGTACCAGAAGGTCAGTGTGCATGCACACCCACATGCCTAAAATAATTTATTCTGCTGCCTTTTAGCACCTGCTGCACATGGAGGTGTTACTAGAAAAGGAAATTTTTATATTTCGAATAGTGAATAACAACATTTCTCTCAAGACACAATGTTTTTTACAAGGATTCAAGTTCCAGGACCATACATGGGTGGGATTTTTTGTTTTGTTTGTCCAGGAGGTGATGAGGGCAAAACCAGCGGTAGCAAGACATCCATTCTTTATGGAGGTTTGAAAGCAGGTGAAAGGGCTCAGAAACCAGAGGGATGCTTTTATTAGGTCTGAAATAGTCAGCACACCAACATCTGGTTTTGGATTATAGCTAGAGGCAGCAAGACATGAGTATAGAAAGTTATTTTTAATAATGTAGAATGCATTGTCTGGGTATGTGTGTAAGCTGGCTGCAGTGAAATCAAGGAAACCAACACATTTTAAGCTTAATTGTATTTTTTGAACAATCTGAGAACAATAAGTATGTGATAGCAGCTCCCTTTTGTGTGTAATACCTGTTTAATTCAGTGCCTGAGACAGAAGGACTTTGGCAGGGAATGGTCTGTGTGCAGGGAAGGACACAGGTACTCTGAATTGCCAGTTTTTCTTGCTGAAGAAGCTGGAAGGAGTGTGAAACTGCTTTCATAGTTAAAGCAATTTTTGATGTCTCAGAGGTGTGAATTTCAGAAGGCATGGATCTTCCTGTAGTTGTCAAAAGAGCAGTAATTTTTTTTTAAAAGTAGTAAAATGTAACCTAAGTGCAGAAGATACTGCTATTCCTCTTACACCATGAGAGCATTTACTAGCAGGACAAAACTGCCATCAGTTTTTTGATTACAAGGAGTTCCAGATTGTCTCCAGTGCTTGCCACTGTGTGAATGTCAGTGCTGAAATGTGTACTGCAAGTCCCTTGGAAGAACAGTGAAGAGCTGCATTCTGTCCTGGGACTTGATTAAAATTATGGTGAATTTGAGACTGGGCTGTGAATATCAAGTTTTATAGGTGCAAAAAGGGTGAGTAGGAGGGAAAAACTGCATTTGCTTGGGGAAACGTGAATACCTTTTCTCAGTATGTTTGCAGATGGATTACCTTACAGGTATGTGAGAAAAATTTGCATTTTAGAGCCCTGCAAAGTGCTTGAGAGATGCTGATCTCCTGTCTTCACTTCCCTCCTCCCCCTTTGCATCTTGTCATTTAACATTTCTGAAGTTCTTTGGGTAGTTACATTTTTGTCTGTATAATAATTATGAAATTATAAATTATTTTTATAAGCAAACCCTCTTGACTGTGGATAAGCAATCTTCATAAATTATTTGGTGGGATACTTAATTTGAAGTTTCTTCATTGCTTATGACAAGATGTTTCTGCTGCTGTCACAGTTGATGACTCATAGCTCAAGTGAAGTGCTTAGCACTTCAGAAAAGTTGTAACACAAGCAGTCCTACTCAAAGTCTCTCCATTTATAAAAAGAAAGAAAAAAAGAGGAAGAGAGAGCTGTGGTGTACTGTGCTGAAATGGTGTATGAGCGTGGTCTGCAGGACTGGCTCCAAAACATGGGGAGGGTAGCAGGAGCCGTTCACTGGTACTGACTCAGAGAAGAAGCTGAGGTAGCACATGTTCTTAAATCCTTCATTTTCTCCTAAGCACATTTATGAGCAGTCAGGGGAGTTTGTGAGTCTGCTAACGTTTTTATGTATGTGGGAACAGGGTGCTCCCTGCAATCCCATGTGATTTAGGGCATTCTGCTTGACCAGCTGGACTCATAGCACTGGATGGCATGTTCTTGCTTCAGCCATGGGGGTTCTGGATAGGTGATTAGAAGGAAGTGGAAAATGGAAGACGCTTTAGACTAGTTAAAGGAAAAAAGTGCAAGGTGGGGTATTGAAGTACTGGCACCAGTTGGTTGTGGCTGATGCTGTGCTCAGTCTGTGTGGCTGTGTTGGAGCAAAAAGGGACCCCTATTAAAATTGCACAGACACAAACCTCAGGCCTTTTAGGGGCTGGAGGAGGAGGTAGCTGGCTGTCGAAATTCCTGCTGTTTTGCCATTACTGATGTTTTCCTTGTGAGAAGCTTCAGTGAGGAAGTCTGACAGATGGCAACAAAGGGAAAGGTACAAACAAAGCACTCCTGCAATAGAAACGTTGGGCTTTAACTGTTTCACTGAAGTGTTTAAAACACGTGTAAGAATTCGGGCAGAACTACACAGGCATGTTACAGCAGTTAGGTGAAATTTTAGAAAAAATAGCAGTGACAGTTGTTTTTTCCCCAGCCAACCTGAATTCCAAGGATGCCACTGAGAGCAGCTGCACACACTGAATATTGATGGGCAGCTGGTGCAGGTCTCCTGCACCCCCACCAACTTCCTTCATGTTTCAGGAAAACTCTCCTGATCTTATTTCAGCCATCACATTATAGGAGTGCTTTTGCAGCTGTACAAGTTCAGTGGAAAGAAACAAAATCAAGAATGAGTCGGAAGAGTATAAGGGAGCAGGGTGGAATCTGGCTGGTTTGGGCAGGTGGTGGTTGGGGGCTCTGTACTGGCAACCAGTTGGGATTGGGACAAATCCACTTGTTTCAAATTATTATTCCAGGGTTTCAGTAGGGTTTTAGTTCTTTGACTGCTCTTGTTCTCATGGAGGGTGGAAGAGACTGGGAAATTGAATGGTTTGTTATTGGAACTGGATAAGGTAAATATAAGTGGAGGAAATTTTAGATAAATTGAGGAGTTCATAATGTGGGCTGTTTATAGGCTTCTGTCTTTTAAATTGAAAGTATTGCTGTAGCTGTTGTGTGTTTGGAGGCACTTAAGGTTTGAGTGGACCATAAAAATGCGTGCAGATGTTCTTCCTTCTTGACTCTGAGCATTCAGGATATTCAAACCACTGCAGTGGCTTTCTTCAGAAACTGTTTTATGGGGATCTCCACAGTATTTTAAAACCAAAACAAGATTTTCATGCCGGTGTTTAACCTCCACTAGAGACACCATGTAAAAAACCACTCCAGCGTGTGTTTCTGTATGTATAAATTGCACTATTTACACTATAAAGAGAAGCCTTTTTAGTCAAAAGCAAAAGGTGGTGAAATGGAAAGGTGAGCTGCTGTCCCTCCACATCACTGCCTGATCTCTGAGTGCTGGGTTTCTTACCCCAGCCTTGTGCTGCTGCTGTGGAAGGTGTGACTTCGAGCTGAACTTATGCTGGTTTTGACTGGGGGTTTTTGTTGAGAAGTCACTGAGGTGCTGTTGAACACAAAATCAATTTTGACCCTCCTAGGACCTTCTTTATTGCCTGTTGCACATTTGCCTGAAATGCTGACAGAGAAACTAATGCTCTTTTTTAATATTAAAGAACAATAACAGCTTATTTTACAGTGAGTAAGAAAGAGGCTTTAGCAGTGATGTACTTCAGTGAAATAACAAAGATATTTCTGTGAGCTGCTCTACATCAAAGCTTTACGAAGCAGGATTTCTCTGCCGCAATGTGACCTTTGCAGTGCTTCAAAGTGCTGGTTCTTTGCACATCAGCCAGCTCCATGTTTTTACTTTGACTAGTGGTGTTCCTGCTTAAACCACAGAACAGGACTTTTATCTAAGCACTTTCTGGGAAAACTTTTCTTTACGCATATGGACTTTGAGAATCAAATGCCACAAATGTTTTCTCAGTTGCCATATGAGCATACTTGGCAGAGATAGAAGGAACTTGAATACAAGGGAGCTTCTTAGGGAAGAAATTCTCTCTTTTGGTGATTCCTGCAAAACTGAATGCATGTCCTTTCAGTGCTATTAATTTTTACTCTTTCGGAGTTGTAGCATGTGAACTTGAGTGGTTTTGATGTATTGCTGACGTTTTAGCACTCTCACTCATCAAGAAGCTCTGTCTCATTTGAACATGCGAGCTTTATTTTCTGCACGTTGTGTCATGAAAAGTGAGAGGAATTTATTGTCTCTATTAATGGGATGTGAGATGCAGATCAAAGTTCTCTTGAAACCGATAACAGCCAGCCCTTTATCAGCTGATGTTGACCAATATCAGCCGTTTTCCCTACAGGAAATGAAAATGTTCCATCGTTAGGCCGGGGGCCTAATTGGGTTTCCTTCACATTGCTCCCTTATTTCCATATTTCCATCATGTGTTACTTTGCACTGGAGGCTACTTGTGTGCCATATAGCTTGGGTTTTAACATAACCTGAAAACCTGTTTGTTTCCTGTGGATTTTTACACACTGGTAATTTTCCAAAAAAACTGGTCCAACCCATCAGTCTCAGAAGCTGTTCTGTTTTGGCTGGGATTCCCCTTGCAGAGGACCTTCTCCAGGTGTCCTTGGGAACTTCTTCCCTCATTGCCCTTTCCCAGGCAGGGCTCAAGGTACATGCCCATGGTGCATACAACTCCTTGTATCAAACACAGATAAACTCATTGGTAGCCCATCTGTTTTCTTCCTTGAAGAAAGTAGATGAAAACCAGGACTGTCAGTTCAAGTGATCTGTCTTTGTACAGACCCGTTTTCTTCTCAGAAAAGCCACAAAGAGCCTCTGAAAGCAGTTGTAGCTTAGGTGACACTGCTCCATCTGGATATCCAGACAGCTTTGGATTCTGCTTCCTGCTCTGCTCTTGGCTTGCTGGGAGGAGGAAGGACTTGGCAAGGATGCTTGGAGTGACACAGGCTTTGTCCTTCCAGACATGGGAATTAAAATGCCTCAGCATTTATGGAGGAAGGTAGTTAACAAGGCTAGTTACAGTTAGTATCCTTATGCTGATTTCCTTATTTTTAGGTATGTTTTCAGCTATTGCTAATGAATTTAAGAAACAGATGAGTAATTTTTGCTTTAATTAAGAGTAATCTTGTGATTTGAAGTAATATGTTATTTTTTGCAGTGGTTTTTTTTCCGCTTTAAAAGCTGATATGGAGAAAAGGCAGCTCAATAGACCATTTAATGAAGGGTAAAAATTACCAGGTCATGCATTCTCTCCTTGTATTGTTCGACCATAACATAACATAATATATATTCTGTCATTATTCCCACCCCATCCATTAGCCATCACAGTTCAGAAATAAACAAATTACCTGCTCCCTTCTCCATTAAATGTAATTTTATAAACTGCATTATAACAAAGCTAACTGAGCTATAAGTAGAGAAAAAAATCCTTAGTTTTCAATGTAAGTGGCATAAATTTGGTTGTGCAGAGAGGATGTGTGGGAAGGTATTGTTGCTGTAAGGATATTAGATGAATAAATTTAAAAAAAAATTAAAGAACTGTTTTAAAATTCAGTAGTTGCAATCAAGAAGTAAATTTTTTTGAGAGGGGAAATGGAAATGCTTCTGATCCTAGAGGTCCATACTGAAAAACAGGAGTCAAAAACTCACAGTTGGCAGCCAGATGAAAAATATAGAGGGAAACTTTTTCATTGTGAGAGTGGTTCTCAGTTGAAACAAGGAACAAGAGAGGCTTGGGAGTCTTCATTTGAGGAGATAGTCAAAGTTTAGCAGGACAAGGTCCTGAGATACCTTTCTTTAAACTTTAAACACTGTTTTAAAGTTAGTATTTCTCTGAGCAGGAGGTTAGATTAGCTGACCTGCACATGTCCCTTCCAACTTAAATTATTCACTGCTTTGTGCGAGAGACTTAGACAGTTCATTTAAGAAATTTGGGACACACATTTGCTGATGCTGTGAGCTTCCGTATGGATCCACTCAGAGCACGTTGCAGCAGGGTGAGGGGTGATGTATTTCCATGATACCTTGTTTGCAGTTTCTGGGGACATGTATGTGAAAAGAGCAGGTGAGTTGGAAATGCAAAAATAAAGCTTTATATCTATGAAAGTAGTACTGAATAGAATGACCTTAAATTTTACCTTGCTTCAGATGTTTCTTCCTTTTTGGCTGGGGAGCAGGGGAGATGCTTCTCTTCTTTCTCAGCTTTTTGACTGCATTTCTGTTTTATGGGGATGGTGAAAGCTGGGGCATAACATTATTCAGTGCAGCATGGGGTGTGCTGTAAATGAGTTTGGATCACTCTTTTCTGGGTTTTGCATTATTTATAGATCAGCCTCTGCATAATTGCTTTTGAATACTAGCAACTAGTCATGTTTGCCATAAAAATAGAAAATGCATATTTTAGACAATTTCTTCAGAAGTGTTTCTCTTTTTTCTTTTGGTGTCCCTGTCATTCTGAACTTAGCTAGACCCCAACTCCTCGTCAGTCTGCATTGAAGTGATAGCTGCTTTGCAGAGTTAGCCTCCAGCACTGTCGGGCTACCCATGGTCCTGAGCTGGCCTCAAAAGCATGTTTCTTGTGCCACATCCCAAAATCTTTGTGAAATACTGTCTCCTGGTGCCCTCTTGGGCATCCTTGTCTTGGTGATCCGGTGCTTTCCCGACTGCTAGTGCCAGGTTTTGTGGCAATATCATGGAGCTGACGCTGCTTCCAGTGGTCAGGGAATCATCTGGCCCCAGTATTTCTGCTGTTATTTGAGTCACCCTGAAATAGACGTTTTCCTCTTTCATGCTTATCTGATTCTCTCACATTGATAGATGAATGTGTGTAAGAATTCAGTCTTGGAGAATCTTGGAGCAGATTTGGGAAAAAAGTGATCTGAGGTGGTAACCAGCTGTTCGAGTGAGAGCTGTTGGGAAGGTTGAGGTTACTGCAGAGTGTTTGCTAATTAGGAAGGGAGGGAAGTGCTTTGTCACAGAGTGACTGAAAAGCTTCAGACCTGCTTCTGTATATCCATAATGCCCGTTGTTGTGACAGAACACTTCAGAGTGCTTGTGTTTCCACTGCGCTGAGCTGAGTCGTTGTGCCACTTGTGTCCTCCTGACTGATCAGTTTTGTTTCTGTAATTGGCAGGCAGTGATGAATGCAGTCCTTGAGCAAGTTGCTCTTGGTTTTCCTGTGCTTAAAAACATCAAGTGGACATGTTAAATAATGCCCTCGCCTTCCTTTCTGCGGTTGTGAAAGTAACAGTCAATGTATGGCAAGTGAGTTGGGTGGCTTTTGGTCTTTCAGCAACCCATTTCCTATAAGGAAGGCATGAGAGCTTCTCTGCTAAATCTCTGCTATTATTGGATTTCTATAAAAATATAGTATTCATTTTTAAATCACTCTCCCCACCTCCAGCCCTAGTCCCTAACCCTCTGTGTGTTTTCTGTGTTGGGAAGGGACTGGCTGCGGAGACTGTCACCATCAGCCTAAAGCTCAGGTGTCTGCAGTGATTAGATGTGGGACCTGATTATCATTTCAGGGGCAGAAGACAATCAACATTACACCTAATTACAAATGTGCTTGTTTAATCTGTTAACGTTTCTTGTTTGACCTGTGTCATGCCTGATCCTTCGAACCCATGTAAATGGTGTTGAGGATTGCTGCCTCCTGCTCACTGTGCCTCGCTGCCCGAGTGTCTTGGCTGTGTGAATCTGAATCAGTCCTCTCTTTTTCAGATTGAGGTTAAATCCATTTAAGGTAAACAGATTAACACATTTTCCCATGTCTAACGTGAGAGCAGCGAGTCTGTAATTTCCCTAAAAGCATTACATGCGACAGGTCCCAGATGCTGAGCTTTTCTGGGCAGCTGTGTTATTTGCTTGACTGGATGGGTTTTACAGCTGGTGTCCGGCTGTTCTTTGTTATGTTTATCTGCAGTCTCTGGGGCTAATCAGATTAGCAGATAGCATAATCTTGCTAAATATCTGATTCCCTTCTGAGCCCCTGGGTGTCAGCTTTGCTGGTCCTTGTGGTTTCTGTGAGGGGCTGGTGGAGGTCACTCAGAGGTGGCAGCTGCGTCTCACTGCTCCTGCACTCGAGTCCAGCTTGGGCTTGTTCTGGTAATTTCTGTTACAGCTTTGTGCAGTCAGTGTGTATGTGGAAATAAAGTCAGCTAAAAGGAATTAGCTTGGATGATAGGCCTGAGGATCTGCCCTTGGTCCACATTTTTAAGTTTTTTACTGCAGGTTCTTTGACACAAGTTCCTGTTGCTCACTTGTGAGACAGAGATTCTTGGGTTTCCAGGACCACTGCAGGTGGCTTGGCCTGTTTGGAAATGGTAGTTGGACCCATCTCCTTGACTTCTCCAGCCTGCAGGCCTTGGTGTGGGCTGCCAGCATTACTGGACATGGCTATAAAGATGTCACAGAGAGTAGGGCTGGGACAAGTCTGCTGGTGGGTTGTGATGGAGCTCAGTTCTAAAGTGTGTTTAATGGGAAGGAAGCAAGTAGAGATGAGAGAAGAGAAATACAAAATCCACTCTATGACTGCAGAAATTGGAGGTGTTGGCATGTTTGACTCATCTGCAACATGCCATGTACTGAAACAGAGCACAGCGCATCTCAGCCTGAAAAAAAATGGTTTTAGTGACTGTAAGAAGAATCAGTATGGCAGCACTGTGTATTTTTAAAACACATCCAACACATGCAGTGAGAGTATTTAGAATGTTATTCCTTCTATATAAAATAGCTTTGATTTTTTTCATTTTTGAAGAAGTGTGTCATGCTATTAATATAACTTAGAGCTCTACACAGATTGAAACTCTGTGGTTTTGTGTTTTTTTTTTTTTTTTAAATTTTGGCTACCAGAGTCTAAAGTTGCAAAAGCCCTGTTTGTACTGGTAAATGGTTTTTAACTGGAAAGTTTTGCTGAATGTATCCTGTACTACATACTTCTGCCCGCTTAGCAACCAGTACACAGAGCCCCCGCATTTGCTGCAGACTTGTCTGAAGTGGGAGAAAGCTCACCAGTGTTGATAATTCATGATAATGCTCAGGTAAACTCAGTGTGGATTGCTGACTTGAGGAGCACTGCTGTTAAACAGACTTTACCTGCTGTCATCTCCCCTTGAAACAATGCCAGCTTTTTTGTTAGTGGATGTAACTTAAATAGTTTGTAGTCTTTTATGGGATCTTAGAGTTTGTTAGGTTTTTTTTTTGGTTGTACAGAGGACCAGAGATGACTCTCTAGCCCTTCCCTAAAGCCTTCTAGCCTTTCTAGAGAGGAAGGAGGGTCCTTATGCTGGTGTCAGGCTCTAGTTCTGTGAGTCCTCAGTACAGACTGATGCTGGTTCTCTTGGAGCAGCAGCAGCATCTTGCCTGTCTGTGCTGGCTCCTGCCAGTGTAGAAGAAACTCCAATGCCTCTCACAGATGCAAGGATCCTTTTCTTCTTTTTCCCTGTAGCCTTAGGAATGTCTTTATGGAGCTTAAACAGAGAATTGAACACTTGGAGATTAGGCCACAACAGAAAAAACTGATGGAAAGCTCTGGGTAGAAAAAGTACAGACTTCCTAATGCTGTCAGGGGTTTCCAGTCATGCTGCCTCCAGCACTGGAGCTTTTTCCTCCATATTTATGAACACCTTCATTGTGTAACAGTAATAGGAGAAAAATCAGCAAGCCTAGCGAGATCTCCTGAAGGAGGGCACAAGTTTCATACTCAGGACCTCTCCACACGAGGTGCAAGGGGCACTTCATATGCACATACCCCATGCATATTTATTTAAACACTTCAGCTACTCCAGCCTGTAGTTTCTGTAGGAACCCCCCTGTTATGGCTTGCTGGTGTTTGCTCTTTTATCCTTCCACAGTGCCAAGACTGATCTCTACACCACAGATCTCTGACTTAAATGGTTGCCCTTTAAATTGAACTGCGTTTTTGAGCGTCTGTAATTTTGGGGACAGATGACTGTTGTTGATTAAAAGGGTTTCCAATACTGGTAATATATTCCTGAACTGGCAGTAAGTGCTGAGGTCCTTCCTTACAGAAGAGTTTAATGAGCTGGAGAGAAAGTTAAACATTTCAGAGGCAGCAGAGTGGAAAGGAGGGACTTGCCCTGCCCTGATCAGTGGGACTCAGTTCCTGCTTCAAAGATCAGACTTGATCTGTTCCAGGCTCCTCTGAACCAAATTTTTTCTCTATGTTCGTTGAAACTTAGATTTTCTATCAATGAGACTTATGTAGGGGCACAGGTGGAGCAGTGCAATGACTTGGTTGTACATTGTAGTCACCAAAGTGCTTTTACTTGACTCGTGTCCTGTCAGATTCCAGTGAGGTTTTCCATGCTTTGGCTCAGGGAATGGCAGGCAGACCTATGGATCAGGCACCATAGAGGAGCTAGCATTTTAAAGCAGTATACTTTTTTTCTCTATTTGTCTGTCAGCTGTCATCAATATCTGAGGGTGCGGTTGCTGCTGCTGTGGCAGGAGCTTTGTTTTGACAAATGATAACGTGGCTGCTTTTGTTCTTGACCAAGAGGTGTAAAAGTGATGGATGTCCCTGTGGTGGTTCCCACCATGGCTGGACGCAGGAGCAGAGGCAGTGGAGCAGGCACACATTCTCTGCAGCTGTGGGGTTGTGATACAGGAATGAGTCTCCCCTCTCTTTCCTCCCTCCCTGGATTTCACTGTAGGTGCCTCAGTTACTGCTTGATTCTTAGACAGGTAAGCTGACCTTTTTTGGTTTTTAACAGTTTGTCACAGAGGTATCAGTCTGAAGGAAAGTGCGTCAGGGTAGGAATTATTGCTCTTCATTTCCATAAAACCCACAGTGAGTTAGAAACTGTTGGAAGCTATATAGATTAAAAAAAAAAAAAACCAACCAAAAAAAACCAAAAAAACCGCCACTAAATTTTATGTTCTTATTTTCTGAAAGGATCCCTTTTGGGTGGATCTTAATGCTTGTATTGAAACATATTTAAGCTATGCAGTTCATAAGAATTAACCTTTCCCGAGAAGGGGTCACCCAAAAGCTGAACCCTTCTAAAATTAGGAATACAAATCCTCCTTTTTTTCTTTCAGTGTCACAGAGGTGAGGATAATTTAAAAAAAACCAAAAAAGAATAAAAATGTTGTTTGCTTCCTGGGTACTTCTGGTCCAGAACTGCTTAAAAACGTATGTTTAACGTGAACATACTGCCATTCCAAAAGCATTAGCTAATGGGGAGTGGTGTGATCCCATCATCTGTAACATAAAAATATTGCTGATGTACATCATGAAAAGCCCCACACTGCGTTTGTGGGTGGCCTCATAAAGGTGCAGCTGTACCCTGAAAGGGTTTGGAGAGGGACTGGGAATGTGCTTTCCTCACTACTGCATGTGCTCAGGTATCATTTCCCATTTCCTTCTTCTTGTATTATTTGACACAACTGTAGGGTTTATTTAATTCCTGACACTTGGATCTCAGCTCAGTACTTTATCACCAGATCTTGCTGAGCCAAAATTTGCATTACAACCTCCTTAGAGCCTCTGTATTACAAGCAGCCTCCTTTGACCTAGCAGAGAAAAGCATAACACAAACCAGAGGCTGGAGGAGCTGGATGAAGCACGTCCTGTGTCAGAATGGAGGTCAGGCTGGATGATAGAGTGGACCGTTCAGTCCTAAAAATCTATGAATATTAATATGCATCTATTATAGTATAGAGTACAGTGAGGTCATTGATTAATGCCATTCCTGCCCTAAGCCGTTGTCCTGTAAGGGAATTCTCCAAGCCTCCTGCTTCTGCTGCTGCTCTGGGGCACCTCACTGACTAGAGGTTAATTATCTGTTGTGTGGCTATTAAAACAAAAGACTTAGTGTTTCGAATTTATCACTTTTACGTTCAGCTGAATTACTGTTTCTCTTGCAAGTATGAAATGGGATCACCCATCTCACTCTTTTCTCGCAGACAGTTCTCTGGAGTTTTGTCAACCCTGCTGTCCAAGGGCAAGTCACAGTTGATGTAGGTATTTTAGATTATTTTGCCTTAAAAATTCTCTTGCCTTTTTGCAGTAATGTAATTCTGTCTTCTTCAAAGTCCATGTCTATGCTCTTTCTACTTTCATGACCACAACAGCACAGAACACCGCACTGGAAGCATCTAGGTTAGGCACCTATGTCCAGTGTCTTTCTGAGTGGTTACAGTTAATTTGGAATCCAGAAGAGTGTTTGGCTGGTTTAAATTGTTCCCTACAAGACATGTTACCTTAAATTAGACAGTGCTGACTTTCTTCTCCCTTCGTTGACCATTTATGTAGTTTGTTACATGGGTAAATAAAACCCACCCTACTTTGTTATGATTCTGATTTAGTTCCATCTTGGAGAACTGGCTTGTGCTCATCCGCTTTTCCTAATTGAGTAATAAGCTCTGGTCTCAGGTCAGAACCTCAGGATTCTACAGTGCTGGTATTTTTGCTGTGCTAAAAATTAAGTAGATCAAGTTGTACTGGGAATTTCACCCAATAGCAAACAGTTAGCTTTATGGAAATACTGCTCAGAGAAAATGGCTACCCTTACATCATCACAAAAATCAGATGTTGCTGTGCCTTTTGAAGAGGACTTGGGAGCATCAGAGGGGAACCCTCAGGCATGAGTGGGAGGGAGTCATGTCCTGGCAGCTGCTGATGACAACAAACCTTGGCTGCCAATGGTTCATCCAGGTCAAAGCGCCCAAGTTTGGGGACAAACCCAAATCAATGCAGAGACTGAGATTATGCCTTAGCAACCTTGAAAACAAGCAATAATGTGGGCATTCTTAGTTCCTGTGGGTGGTGTTCATCATGTGTTATTGGCCAGCCCTTATGGTTAAGACTTCCTCAGATGGTTTTCCTGTTGTCTGCAGGAGCCTTCCAGGGCTTCCCAGGGGCCAGGCAGAGCAGCAGTGTCAGAGACGAGCTCTGTGTTACACAGCTCACAACAGGAACTGATGATGCCAGGGTTCAAATGGGAGGAGCTGCTAAGACAGTAAAATCTTTTGTTGTGCTGTTTGGAATTTTTTTGGGTTTTTTTGCTGCTGTCTTGTCTAAAACAGATTCGTGAAGAAAACTGACATTCAATTATTTATTTCTGTCACGAAGATTTCCATGATTGTTCTGAGAACAGATGTACTACTAAACTAACAAATCAACCAAACAACAAAAACCACAAAACTTGAGACCTGTTGTGCTATGAATGTTCTTCAGACATGTAGCATACACCTAAACAAAGTTTGTGCCAAGATTTGTTTCTAAATATCTTAAAAGGAAGATCTTTTCAGTAGCCCCTGTGTTGAACACAAGAGTGTTAAGAAAAAACAGTGGTGGTAAGCTTGTAGAAAGTCCAGTTCCTGGACCTGAAAGGTTTAAGTTATTGCTGGTTTCAGGCTAAAATGAAAAATAACTTTAGAATTAAGGTAATTATTAAATGCGTAGTACAAAATATTACTGTTTAAATGTTTATTTTTTTTAAATACATGGAGGACGTACTGGGATTCCTTGCATTAGAATTTTTTTCCCTCTAGCTCAGTAATCCCTTATGCTGCTCAGGAGTTTTCCCTGTATAGTTTATAGATTTAGTAGTCTGATGTAGAGCTATGAATTCATGAACCATTCCTGTGATCTGGTATAAATCTGAGTTTGTTTTGCATGCAGTCTGGTTAAATAAGGAACAGGAGGTGGGCTGCCTGCAGACCGTGTCCATGTGCTCAGTGTGGGACTGCCCTTTGCAAGGGGCACTGCTTGGGTGGCTCTGCAGGCTTGCCTGGTCTGCAGGCTGGGGCTGTCTTGCCTTCTGGAGCAGGTAAAATATGTCTACAGTAAAGAAATACTTGGTAATATGAGGTTACCATTTTTCAGTGCCAAATATTTTCATCCTTGTGGTGCAAAGGGGTGTGGGAGTACCTGGCAGCCCTGTAACTGCAGGAACCTGAATCTGATTGTCTTTAGCTGTCCTCCTGCAGGTATATTGCGGCCCAGAGGTTACAGCTGTGGGCAGGACTGAGCTTCTTTGCAAAATTTGAAATAAAACTATGTTTCTTGAACTTCAAAAATGAAGATTTCTACTTGCAGCAAATAATGGTGGAAGGGAATTTCATCTCACCTTTTTCTGCTCAGACAGGATTGCTCTAAGCTGTTTACAACAGATGTTTGTCTAGCATGTCCTTAAAAACTTATGGTGAGAGAAGAGCCCACCATTTCTCCAGCAAGCTGTTCCAGTGTTTAACTGTCAGTATATTTATACCTTGGGAGTATGGTATAGAAGTTTACCCCAAACATCATAACCTTAAACTCCCTTTCAGCAGTTTTGTTACTATGAATTGTTGACCATTTCCATGACATGCAAAAAGAAAAAAAAAGAAAAAAGTTCCTTTTCATCTTTCAGGTTTTTTTCCAGATCCTTGAAGGCTGTTCTCATCCTCCCTGCTGCCACTACTTCTCCTTTAGTTCGTAAGCAAGATAAACGTCATCATTGTTGTCACCTTGTTTTCCTCCATTCTCATCCAGACTTTCCTGACTGCTGAGACTCTCCCCGACAGTCTCCCCTCTGGTTGTTTTATCCAGAGTTCATGTGAGCTATCTCGCACTTAGCTGGAGTTGTTGGGTGGTTTTTGTTCTGCTCATTTGCTTTCTCAGAGTAGTCTAAGTTCCCTGCAATATGCAGAGTTTGTGACAGTTCTTAGTAGTATTCCTGAAAACCATGTGTGCTTGAAGTCATTATGATGCAATATACTGTTGGAGACACTGAATTTCATTAGAAACAGGGAAAAAACCAGGAAGTTAATGCCTGGCTTGATAGGAAATAATTCAGAGGGTTATACCAGTAGTGCACCTTGAGCTGTTGTTATTTCTGTGTACATACAGGTGACAGCCCATGACTGTTACCTGTCTGGAGTTGTTACTGCACACCTGCTCCCTTCTCCACAGAGCTGCAGGAGGGCCAGCAGGCCCAGCCTGGCTGCTCCTGATCCCTCCCACCTGCAGAGTCTGCTGCCTTGCTGCTCTCTGCTCTTCAGCTAATGGATGTTAGTTGCTGTATTTAGCTGCATCCTGTGGGCAGCCTTTCTCTAGTGGGTGACCTTACAACTAGATGGAATCACTTGTCATGGTGGATATTTCCTCAGTGCAGGGGTTAAATTGCTGTGGCTATTGGTAGGAACAGGCTCCCTCATTTCCCAGACTTTCCAGTGAAGCTATTAGGCTGCTTCTACAGTTAATATTTTTCTTTAGAGAGGGCATATTTCTTGACAGTTGATCATTCCTTCTCTAGGAGGATGCAGCAGGTGAGAAAGGCCCTTTTTTATGCCATGTCCTGGGTGTTTAAGTACTAGAATAAAAGGATTTTCCCAGCCTGAACACATTCGTCAGCTCCCTCTCCAGCCAGCTGGTTCTCAGTCTGAGCTCCCAGACTGAGCTTCAGAGACATTAAGCCTTAGCTGCTCTGCTAGGCTCAGTAACATTTCTCTCCACCTGAAAGATTTAATAACCTCTTCACTTGCATCACACAAAGCAGGTTGTCTTAAGGATCCAGACAAGCAAGGCACATACATCCTCCTCCAGCATGTAGGTTATTACCTGGAGATTGCAGATGGGCATTTCTGCTGTCTTTGCAGAGCCCCTTCCATGTTCCAAAGAGCAAGGAGCTAGCCATTATGAGAGGACAGCAAATACCCTTGTCTGTACACCCTGATGGATGGCTAATCAAGGAGGACCCTTCCACAAATGACAGACTTGACTAATTCTGCCTCTTGTTATTACTGGAGGATCCCAGAACTTCCAGGAAAAAGTCAAGAGTTCTGAGAACAGGTGGTGGTTGCACACTGACCATTCCTCTTGTCAGTGCTCAGACTTGAGTCCTTGTCAGTCTAATCATTGCCTGCTGATTTGTACACAAACCTCCATAAAGATCCCATTTTACCATACTGTGTCTAACACAAACTGCTAAACTTTTCCCTTCTGCCATGAACAACGAAGTGGCTTTATCAAGTTGAAAAGTAGTAATAGCTCAGCTTTTCCAGGGAAGAGTTTAGAGTTCTGACCATTAAATGCAGTTTCTTCAAAGGCAGGGAGAAAAGAAGATGGAATGATGCTTTGGTTTTGTTGATGCTGTTTGAATACCCCATTGGTGCATCCTCCTCCAAATGCTTCTCTAGAATTTCCCCCATACTGGGGTTAGTAGGCCAGCAACACCATTACTTGTCAAATTAGCAAGAATGTCACATGCCTTGTGTGTAAGAGTGAGAAACCAGTAACTGCTTGTCATTGCTCACCTGCTTTGTTGATTGATACTAAGAGATCTGATGATAAAAAACATGGTGTTGGAAGTTCACTTGGTGTCTATGTATTATCTCTTGAACCTGCAAGTGAGTGGGAATTAGAAAAGTCTGTAAGAGCTGGATACAATGGGAAATGAAAGAGCACTTGAGAAATCAAGAAGAAAGATCTGTTTATATGAAAAACATGCAATATATTTCCTATTACATTTAGTTCTTGTGATGGTGCCAGAATCTAAATAGTTTAGTTTCTCATGGGCGAAATTAAAGTAATTCTCGTGTTAGAGGAAGAAGATTGTCTGCTGTGATTGCTGTTGGCAGCAGAACCTGGTCTTTCCCTACTTCCATGGTCACAATCAGTGAGCTGGGGAGTTGCTAAAAGCAGTTTCCTGAAAATTGAGGCTTGGCAACACTGGCCATTGTATGCTGCTGCTCTTACTCACCACATGGCTCTTGATAGTGTATGAACAGTCAAAAATAAGTAAGAATACACTGATGCAAAGAGTTAATGGAATTGCCAGTCTGGGATAGTGGTCTCCTGCTTTCATTTTTTCATGTCAGAATTGATAAAGTTTGTTGCAGTCATTATTCACTTTTGATTAACTGATACAGCCTTCTTTTGAGCATTTTATATCTCAGATGTCAACCTCTCTTTTTGCAGTGACAAAGGGCTAGTTTAGTATATCCAAAAAAAAGGCAAAATCTATTGTTTGTGGCTCTAAAATGCTCAGTTACTTGATTACTTAGTGGAAGTTGCAACTGGGATTCATTTGGTGCATAGACTTAACATAATAACTGAATGTAAATAGATGTGATGTGTTGAAACAGAAGTGGGAAGTGTCTTTCAAAGTGTTTAAGTGTCAGTAGTGTGTGTAGCAGTCCTGTGTAGTGGGAACCCTATTGAACCACTTTTCCTTTGGAGTGCCAAGGATTTTGAAATTGTAACAATTGTAACCCCCACATTTTGTGATGCGCTGTGTGAGCGTTGGTAAATACAGCAGAAGAATTGTTTGTCTCGCAACCAGTAGAGCAGGGAAAGTAAATAGCAGAGGTCTGATTAAAAAATAAATAGAAGATGTGTTGTCTAGCCAAAGGTGTAAGGAATATGACAAGCACCAGGGAATAACACTGTTCCAGGGTACCTGAGAATAACACTCTTCAGGGGCTTGCCGTTCCCTGAGCTAGGGTTGCAAGATGTGAAAACATTGGAAATAATTGTAAGTGAAGTTTATTTGGAAGGGATGTGGCTGTTAGTCAAGTAATATTTCTGTGTAAGAGAGATAAATTTGCAGGTTTGTATTCTGCACTGTTCATATGGTCTTGGAGGTATTGTAAGAAGTCATCTTTCATTAGCAATGGTCATACTTTATGCTTACAGCAGAGAGCTTGTAGATGATTCTGAACACACTTAAAACATTGGAGAGCTGGACTGACTCCTAAATGTAGCCCTTCCTGCTAAAGGGAGGTAGCAAAAAATTTTATCTTCTTATGAGGAAAGGAGTGCAGCATCATGGACTGCTGTCTGGGCACACAATACACTGGTACTGAGCTGGTTGAGAGGATTCTGGAGCACAAGATGTGCCAGGCGAGGTGGGAGGAGATGAGTTTGTTTGGCCTTAGGATGAGATGGATGCAAATGGGACCTCACTGCTGTCTTCAGCTGCCTGATGGGAGGGGGTGAAGCAGAAGGTGTGGAGCAGGAGTGGTCAGGCTCTTCTGGCAGGTTTATGGTGATATGATGAGAGCCAACAGAGACATAAACTCCAACGTGGGAAATAGTGATAAGCTATAATAACATTTTTTTTTTTAATTCCCTTGCCATGAAGATGGCCAAGCATCATACCAGAGCCCCAGGAATGTTTTGGAATGGCCACTGTTGAAAATACTCCAAGCTTGACTGAATGGGGCCACAGGAAACCTGATCCAGCTTCGGAGTTGAACCCAGCTTTGAAGTTGGCACTGCTTTTAAGTGGATGTTTGGAAAGGATGGCCTCCAAAAGTCCCTTCCAAACTAAATTGTATGAATCATAAGCTCTTGACATGCTCAAAACTGTGGCAGGGTGTGTGTGTATGCACAGAATGTATACAACGAAACAAATCCAATGTCCATTTTGTTTAATTTCTTTTGTTATTTAATCCACTGCATTTGATTGCACTCCAATTTTTCTTTTATCTTTGAGACATACGGCTGGAGTAGAGCTCAGTGTTTGTTGAAGCCAGTCCCTGCTGCTGCAACATGCATCCAACCATGTCGAGGAATCCAATTAATAAGTCTATTGATGTGGTGATTAGCCATGTTTGAAAATAGAGTGTTTGTTTATTTAAACGTGGGCTCTGATGGATGCATGCAGTCAGAGTGTCTGCCATCTTTACTCATCCAGTTGCTCAATAGCTGTCATAAAAGATAAGTTTAGCAGAGATGAGGTGGAGAGACAGAGGAGATTGCATTGAAGTTCACTATTAATAATTGAAAGAAGCTTTTCCTCTCGGAGGGCAGAGCAGACTGGAGGAGGCTGTGTAACAAGGTGGTCTGTTCTCATGCCTCAGAGCTTCCTGAGGTTCAGCTGGACATCACCACTGCTCAAGTGATCTAGTGCTGGTGAGGGTTCCACTTCAAGCAGGAGCTTATACTGGAGTCCTCTTGAGGTCCCTTCCCAGCTATGGTTTTATGATTGAACAGAGTCTTTTCCATAAAGAATGGAAGAAAATAGTTTGCGTTTTTCTCCCCTTTCTCACCTATATTGTTGCAGAAGTGATTCCAGGCTCCATGAAGACAGTTCTATCCGATACAACTTTTATTTGTGCTGCATATTTTTCCACCCTTTTCAAGTGCACCTGTCAGAAGGTATCTGAAAACACACAGTTCTCTCAAGTGACTAGGACAAGAATATTTTAGGAAGCTGTCACTTGCTTAGGTGAGAGGAAGTACAGTGAGGTTTGTTTCAACATTTGCTGTTTTTCAGCCTGGCCTATAGCATGGGACATGAGGGTTCAGGGTCACTTCTGGCAAGCAAAGCACATTCTGGATTCTTGGTGGTGGATAGGAAGAGCTGAGCTGCTCTTGGAGCAGTGAATGTCTTGCACTTTCAGAAAGCAGTTATCTCAGCTGCATGAGATAGTCTTTCTTGGCTGTTTGTCACTAAAAGTTAATGGAAGATGATAGAAACAAAACCACTTTTCTCCTCTTAAAAACTGTAAGCATCTAGTATTTACTTAGGACATCCTGGCTAAGATGTTAATAATATAATTTTCTATGAATTTATATAGGAAGTCAGTAGAAGGATGGAAAAAAGCAAGTTCTAGGAAGTGTGTCACTACTACTGCTTTGCTATGGCTTCCTCCATGTAACAACCCTTTTAAAACTCTTAATGCAAGATTTTCCTTCTTTTGTTCATAAATGGAATGGTCTTCTCAATGTTAAAGAAAAAAACACAATACAATGTAACACAAAAGGTTTGCAGTACTCTGAGTCATTTAGCTACATTCAGTCTCTTTAAATCATCCCAAAATGGCAACAAACCTGAATTTTAAGGAAACTTCAGATTTCTGAAAGAGGAATTACAGAGCAGATGTCCCAAACAGCTGAGATCTGATTCTGCAATAAAATGATGAGCAAAGAATTGGAAGAGAGAAGGGGTGTAAAAAGAATATGTGTTTCTCCTTAATCCTGCTTGTCAGTCCTAAATTCAGGTTTCTCCTTCCTGTGCGACTGCAAACTCACACTTGGGCAGCAGTGAAGCAGCGATGAAGTTGTTTCTGTCCTTCCTTTCTGTAGCATACTTGACAATGTGTCACAGTCCTGCATTCAATTTAAACTGTTTTAATTTTAGCAGTCAGCATTCTGACTGATCTATTTAAGAATCATTATTCCAGGAAGGAATAAAGACACCACATCTCTGCATCCAAGGAGATAAGAGTCAGAAGAGCGCCTCCTGAGTTTTTCTCAAGTTCCAAGGTCTGTGTTAAAGAACTGCTGTCCTTCTGCCTGAGGTTTCCTAACCAGTCGCTGTTATGCTATCCAGAAGGGATTCCACGAAGGGTGAGCTTGGTTGCAAGCTAGCCCATCAGTGCCTAATGGCATTATGTGCAGTGTGGATGTAGTGAGAAACCACTCTGCATGAATTACATACATGGGTGCCTGTTAATACAGTAAGAATAGCACTAATATGGCTCTATATAATTTTGTGAAGTTCAGTTATTCATAGGTGGAGCCCCAAATTAGCAAAACAAAAGTGCCTGTAATATTAATAATTATCACAGCAGTCTGAAAGATAAATCCCTGTCTGCTTCGGTGTCACTGTTGAATTTCTAGTACTTTCAGTGGGGCTTTCTAATACTTGAAATTTAAGACACTGGCTCCCAAATACAATTTGGTGCAACTCAATGAAAATACTTAATAGATTTTAAGATGCTTGGAGTAGGAGACTGTCTTTCCTTAGGGTGGTGGACTGGTGTGTCACTTCTCTCTGGGATGTGGCAGTGTGATGGCTTCACAACACCAAGGCAGTTGGAAGTTTTAAATTAGTGTGTGATTAATTTCTATACTGTCGTCATCCTTTTTCAAACCTTTAATTCATATGCCAGCTTTATCACTAGTAATAGTGGTAAAATGCTTGGCTGAAGGAAATGTTCGTCTCGGATTATGACTGGTGGTTTTGGGTGATTTCAGCACTTCGCAAATCGTGTTGTCAGCCTTGGTTTTATGCTCTAAGCACACAGAATGTGGGCAGCTGCTCTTGTGCTGTGGGCCTTGTTCTCCCAGATTACCATTCATCTGTTTTTCTACCTTCATCTCACATTTAATTATCTGAGATTATATTCTAACAACGCTGAACTACATGTTCTGTATGATTCAACAGCATCATTTTGAATTTGCACAGTAACCATGCCTTTGAGGCTGCTAGCAAATAATGAATAAACGTTTTTGTTCCATTACCGTGGTTAAAATGGAGATCTGGACATGTACTTGAACATGAAAGTGCAAGGGTAGGTTTCTAAGTAGTCTTGTTAACAAACACTTCTTGCACATGATCAGCAGAACTGCAAGTTTTCTTGAAGCTGGAAATGGTATTTCACGAGGACATTTTAAATGTGATCTTATAAATTAAACTAAAACTGAATGGGTTCTTGGTTCATTTTAAGTTATACAGAACAATAAACAAAAGCCATATCCATCTGCGTAAGCTAATTTTTAAAAAAGAAAAAAAAGAGGGAGTGAGAAAAAAAGGTGATGGTAAGATGATGAATGGTGATCTCGAAGCCCAAATGCATGTTTTTAATAGGATGATGGTAGTAAGGTATTATGGTTTCTGTCAGAAGAAAGTATGAAGCAAATTCAAAGAATTTGGCAAGAATCAACACACAGTATCTTTTTCTCTTTTGTTTTTGGGTGTGGGTTTTTTTTTTTCTTTTTTTAAGTGTGATCTCTAGTCTATGGAGTCTCAGGAGTTATGTAAGACAGAAACGCTTTACTGTTTTAAGAAGGGCGTGAAACTGGATCTGAGGTACATTTTGGAGGAAGGAGAGAAAAGGCACAGAGATGGAACATAACCTTTTTGAGCTAAAGGATTGTGTTTAGTACACAAACAAGTGAATATGAGTGACGACAAATTACTTCAAAAACCAGTCTGTTTCCCCACAATGTTTCCATGACCATGATTTTGGAACCATTTTCCAGTGAGAAGTGTGGTTGAAACTCAAACCTATTTTAAGCTGGTGCATGATCCCTTTACAGAAGAGGTTGTGCACTGCAGCCCTGGTGAGGCCGTGGGACAGGACTGTACTTGAGAGCCTCTTCCAGCCCTCTGTGTCTGTGCATTTTGGCTGTCCCATGTCATGCTTGCTCTGACAAGCTTCAGTGCTCAGTTGCTGCTGCTTAGTGTTTGTGTTTCAAATTCCTCTTTGATAACAGTGACAGGCAACAACCCATTTGATACCCTGTTGGTGTAAGTAATTCCAGCTCAGCAAATGGGGAGCCCCCATTTGATAAACATTTATTCTTGGAGAACACAAGCAGAGTTGGCAGGCACCTACCTTCAAGTCAGACTTAAAAACACAACATGAAAATCAACGATTGGTGATAGGCAGGGGATTATTCCTGCATGGCTAATTCTTAAGCAAGATCCATTTGCCTATATAAAGGTATGCTATCCTCACTGTTAATAGACCTGAGCGACTAATAAAATTCACTTGAGGCAGGCATAATTGGACAGGCTCTTTTGTCTCATCCTCTTCTTTCTAGGCTTCATTATGGTGTAGCAATATGCTGACTTGCAGTAGGTTAAGAAAGGCTGACATTCTTTCAAGCCTCAGATTCACAGAGATTTGTGTTTTACCCCAGTGTATGTCCTTCACAAAACATACTGGGATTTCATATCCCCAAGGGGAAGCAGTGCCTTCTTTCTCTTGCATGTAAAGCCTAGGAGGCACAGTTAACTTGCTCTGAGGTAGCTTGTCATCTTCTTTGCTGGTCTGGATTTTAGTTGAGCAAAATGAGTGTGAAGCCAGGAACCTTGGGACTCAGTCAACAAAGCAACAATGGGTGAGAGACTTAGACACAGCACTCTAGGAGGCAAATTTGTTTTCTAAATATATCCTCTGTAGTCGCCACAAAGAGCTTAAAAACAAGCTGAACCTTGCAGGTTTGACATCCATGTGTGTGTCCCTTAAGTTTGTAGCATGTGATAGTTTTGTCCGGCAGTGAGAATGAAATTAAGTGGTGTAGGCAAACACACTTCTGGCAGATACAAATATGGCAAATCTCTGTAAGCAGCATACTTGTCTTCCCACTCTTGTGGCATGTGCAACCTTCCATGTGTTCATTACCAAACCTGCGAGGCAGGCTGCCTGTTAGCTGGAGACTTAACATGCACTCCTTTCCTGTTTTTAACTAGAAAAGTTTGTTTCTGGGTAGCAGGCAGTGTTCTGGCTTGGTGAAAATAAAGTACACTAAAATACCCCTCCTTGATGGAGTATGTGTGCCGCCTTGCCGAGATACCTGCTGCAGTGGTGATGTTAACTGGTTTTCCCTTTTCCTAGAGACACAGATATTGTCAGAGGTGCTGAAAAAGAGATAATTCATGACGTGGTAGATTTTTCTCCTTTAGACAGATCAGTCCCTGCTGAGCGCACTGCCATGGAGCCTGTGGCATAACTGGGTTCCCCAGCAACCCCAGTGCCACCCACTGGCATGGCTCCCCAGCCCCACAGGTCCTGTGTGCAGCCTTTCCTCTGCAGTGCACCCTCCATCCTGTACACACATCCTCAGCCAGCTCTGGAAGTTCAAACTCAGCACCTTGTGGTCCCATTACGTGATCTGCTAGACTGCAGGGTAAACCTGGTGGCCACAGCAACTTTCTGCAGCATGGCAAATGGTAATTTCTCCATGTGGACTTTGGCTTTCTGCATTTCTTGCAACTCTCTGCATAATTGGGTGAAATAATGTAAAAGTTTGGTGCAAGTAAAAGACCACAGAAGAATAAAATCTGGAACTGTACCTGGTAGCTGTAGATTTAAGAAACTCAGTTTAGTAGCAGAGGCTGAGCTGATTGTCTACACAGAGAAAAGTTATTAAAGTGAAAAGAGGTTTTCATTTTATCTGTTAAATTCATACCACAGCAAGGAACGGGTGCTAAAAAAATTAAATCAAGAATGCAGCAAACATGAAGGTGACTCATTTTGATGTTTTTCTAGAACTCACTCCTTTCTGAACCAGAAAGCCCTATGTGGTGGAGGGAACAGGGCACCTCCTGGCATGAAGCACCTGCCCTGCTCTGTGCACAGGGCAGAGCTGGGTTGTAGCAGCTGTAAGACTCTAAATCTCTGATGTCTGCCACTGGTTCTCTTTACTGTGGGGTTTGGACATCCATCTGGTTATATGGAATCAGAGATTTTCCATGTGCATATAGAGTCATTTGGAGAGAGCTCCGGGGTGGTTCCTGGACAGAACACAGTGGCTTCTGGAGTTGTTCTGGCTCTACAGCACCTCATTCTCCCTGCAGCCCCCGGGCGCTGCGCAGCGTGGCTGTGACACTCTGTAGTCCTTGTCTGTCCAATGTGGAGGGTTGCAGTTGCTCAGCAGCCCCCTGTCAGCACAGTCTGGCTGCCAGGTGGAGGGGTAGCCCTGACATCGAAATTCTGCTCAAAGGGCTTTTCAGTTGTGTGAGGCTCTGTGCCTTCATTTAGCCATTGCAAAACTACATCATTACTGGGTAAAAAATGCTCAGGGATGTCTTCCTGAAGTGTTCAAACCTTCATTTTTGAACCTCTATCCAAGCTTCCCAGGAGACTGACTTGGAGGAAGCCTTTTAATGGGGAAATAGACCTATTTTTCAGGGAATTTCGGGAAAGACTGTGTCAAAACAGTTGAGACCCTGAGATGAGCTTTGTTGGTTAGAGCATGGTGCTGATCACACCAGGGTTGTGGGTTTAATACCTATGCAGGCCATTCACTTAAGAGTTGGACTTCATCATCCCAGTGGCTCCCTTTCAACTCAGAACAGTCTGTGATCTACTTTTTTCTTTCCCCCACTTCAGAGTATTTTGCTTGGGTACCTAGGCCCATGCCTGGTAAACATTTAAATGTGGAAATTATATTTCTTGGTTTTCTGCAGACTGCACTACAGCTGCTGCACGAGGAAACAGTTGACACAAATTAAAAAAAAAATAAAATTACTGTATTACAGAAGTGCCAGCATGTGCTTGCTATCATTAAGCAGAAAGTCTTCGTCTTTACCAGCAGATGAGGCAGGAATTTGGTTCATTACTATAGGAGGAGAACAGAGCAACATACAAGTGGCATTAAAATGAAATGCAGGTCCCTTCCTGAGAGCCCGGAATGCCTTTGCTCTAGTAACAAATATTCTGAAGAGGTCACTTATTCTGGCTCCCAGTTCTGTTAGAATAATTCTACTATGGTATCTGTTTACAAAATAAGGTTTGCACTTGCTTTTAATTCTTAAAAGCAGAGGAAAAACCTGAACTTGGCAAAGCCTTTTGAACTGCTGAATCAAGAACTAGCTGCTTAGAAAAAAGGGATTAAAACCTTTTAATCCTTTTGTGCTTTAAAAAAAAAAAAAGGTGTTTAATGTGGTAGGCATGCTGGCAAAATTAATTTTCATGTTTTTTCAAGCACAAGATTTCAGTTTTGTCTGTTTCCTGGTTCTGCATATCTTAGCAGGTTCTTTACACCATGCAATATGCTTTATTAACTTTGAAGTTTTGAAGAAATTTGCAAATAACAAAATGCAGATATGGAAGGAAAAGTAAGTTGCTAGGAGCAAGCACAGCTGTTCTGTGCTGCATTAGGAAGTGTGCTGATGACTTGATTTTAGAGCCCCTTAGATGGGGGTTTTGTCCCTTGTACGTATTGTGTGCAAGAGAGGCAGCCTGAATTCAGGTGCTGAATTTTGTGTATGATTAAATGAATGTTCTATATGTATGCATTTGAAAGCCCTTAAGTGAATGTTGTGTAAATGGTGATAATTGGAGACTGTCTCCCTGCAGTCCTTTCTCAGGCTGAATAAGGTCTGAGGCCAAAGGCCCAAACGCTTAATTGTATTAAACACAGAGGCTGAAAAATTTATTAACTCAGAAAGTGTGTATTACCAAGTTAATTGGACGTGCCTTTAAGCTATTACCAGGTGGAATTTTGACTTCAGGTTTCAGTTTTAAATTAAAGCAGAAAACCATTCTGTGAGGCTGCTGGAAGGTCTGTAGTTAGAGCAGCGCTTCTCTGCTCTCCTTTGTTTTTCTGCTCTGTGTAATGCTTGGTATAAATGCTGGGAAGTTAAAGCTGAACCCATATATAGCTCTGGCTTTTCCCCAAAATATGTAAAAGGCTTCATACACAAGCTGTGAGTGCTCTAGGGAAATGTAAAAGCAGAAGATGGGAAATGAAGGCAACCTCAAGTTCTAGAAGGATGTTTTACTGGGCTGCTTTTCTGCTTTGTTTTTAATCAGTATTCTTCAGTTGTAAGCAGGACTGCTTTATGCTTCTTGGAATATCTTCCTTTTTTTGATTACGTGTTATTTCAGGTATTGGAAGCAAGTAAGAATGATGTCATAGTAGAGGGATTGATTTATTTCCCCCTCACCCCCTTCCCATGGATGAGAGTCAGTCAAAGCCCAGGGATTAGCCAGAGTTAGGGATTTTCTTACTGAGATGTAAAGCAGCTCACACTGATAGCTAGCCAGGCACTTTGAGAAAGACATTGCAATTACAACAGCCTGGAAAAATAGCGGAGAAAATTTGCCACCCTGTGTGCAAAATCTGTAGGCCCCCTGCAGATGTGATATGGAGAAAAACCACCTCCCCACTGCGTTAAGGTCTAAGTTGTCTGCATAAAACTCCACAAATAAATCAGCACCCAGAATGTGCCTTGCACAGCATTCTCGTGTGATGGCTGCCTGAGACAATTCTGGTTCAGTATCGTCAGTTAATTTTAGGCGTTTAAACTTTGTCAACAATTTCCATGATTCATAACGAGACAGAATTAGAAATTTACTGAAGTGCAATACTATGATGACAGGCTGTTGCTGTAGTTTATTAATATCCAGTAATCATGGCCTTTATACTTGAGTGAGCTAATGGCTTTTAACCCGTATTGCTGTGGAATAAGCAGGTTTATCCAAACCACCAGCATTTAACAGGGAAGGCTGAGTTTCTGTTGGTGAAGGTTGATGGGTATGTAACTGTCCAGACATGAACTAGAAGTACACAGGGCGCAGGAGGTTTTAAGATGTTTCTTCAAGAAGAAATTTTAAAATACTTGATTTTTACTTAAACTTGTGAGTATAAATCCTATGTTGGCAAAAGGGAAAAGGGGGCTTGAAAATGCCTGTCTGGGTGTAGGAGTTCCTGCTGTGTGTGTGCAGAGACACCTCAGCCCTGTCAAAGGCTTTTCCTTTAGGCTGGGCTTATGCTCAGCAGCGAGCCTCTTTGCCAAGATGGTGAGCAGGAGTTGAAGATTGTCAGAATTTGTGAGTCATTACAAATACTGATAAAAGTATATGTTTAACTTTACATGTATTCTTGCATTCTCCTTTAGTTAAGCTTACTCCAGATAAACAAAGCATAGTGGATCTTGCCTGCTGAAATGAGTGCCTTGAATCTTAGTTCAGTGTGTTTCCTGCTAGTGTTTAGGGAGAAGCACAGCTTCTGCTGAATGACTGCTTTTGTTATTTTTGTAATGTGATTTTTTTTTTTTTTACTGAAAGTTACAGAGGTCATTGAACATGTTAAAAGATCTACTTCTTGGAATTCTGGGTATTAATCATTCACTTTATTTGATTTCATTTTGTACAAACTCAAAAGTTATCTCTGAGTAACTTCATGGAAGTCAGGAGAAGGCGGCAAGGAGAAATGCAACTTGCTCTGAGATAATGTTTGTAGATTTGATTATCATGGACATTCACACTTGAAGCTGGAAAACTCAACCGCTAAAATTGGATTGAAGTAGCAGAATCATTTGTCCTAGCTGTTGGGAATCTCTTAAGCATTAAAACAAAATAAGATCATAAGAAAAGAGGAAATATGCAGGTAACATGAGGTAACCTGTAATTCAGATTGATCTGAGGAATATGTTGAATTTGGAGTGCCATTTTCTGTGATTGCAGTGCTGTTAAGGGTTTTTTTAAGTGGATGGGAGAAAGGGTTATGATCCATATGCTGGATAAAAAGGAAATTGTGGAAGTATCTGAGCATGCAACACCCCACCACATACATTTGCATTTATTTAATAAGTACTTTACACCAAACAATAAAGAACAGAAGTTTCATTTACAAAGTGCTGTCATCTTAGTGAAATAAAACCAAAATAGGAGAAATAGGAATGAATTAGGATTGTGCTCACTGAGACCCACAGAGGCTTTACTAAGCTGTTGTTAAAGAAATGTTATTACAAGGCTCAAACAGGCTCTTCCTACATATAAATTATCCAAGAATAATAAGTGCAAGTTTGAAAAATTGTATTTTGCCAAACAGTATATCTGCTAATCACAAAGGGGCAGGAACTACATTTAAACAATGGTGGGTATATTGCAAGGAAAGCATGAGGATACTAAACATAAGGACAGCTGGGGAGCCCACTGACTTGTCTCCTGCCCTGCAATGGATGTTTAGGAGAAGAATCACCAATTAGCTTTCTCCAGAGTATCTTTCCAGTAGGCATCCATCCATGCACAGATATCAATCACCCAAGATCATAAAGGAACCCTAGAAAGAGAAATACTTTAGCTGTATATAAAAGCATGGGCCACCTTTGTTTTCTAGACCACTTCATTTCCACTTCAAAGTCAGTCATGAACATGAGAAGGTCTGTGTCATTGTTGGTTTCTTCCCAGTATTATAACTGAGCCACATCATCATTTTTCACATATTCGTCCTGACAGCAGCCATGTGAGAACAGCAGGTTACTTTTACAGAGGAAGGTGAGGCACAGTTGTGCCTTTGTGTATGTGACAGGGAAGGTTAAAGGCAGGGATTTAAACCTGAATTCCACAATTTCCAGACTCAGGAACTGATTTCATTGTGATCTGTTCATTCCACTGTCAGTAATTTCTTAATATTCATTTAGGCCAGGCACCTAAATAAGATTGCCTATGCTTGTTGTATGTCCTTATCCAGTTCATCTTATATTGCAACTGTAATTTTTTTGTTCACAGAGGAGTCTGCTTCCAATCTTAATTTAGCTCAAGTCATAAAAGCTTTTGGATAAAAATATAAGCTTCCTTCTCCTACAACACAAGTCTTATTTTTGGCTGCCCATCTATTTAGAGTAGTGAGAACTTGTACCATGAGGACAGAGATTTTTTTCTTCAAAATCTCTCACAGCAGGTGGGTGTTCATAGAACACTTAATTGTAGACATGTTCAAAAATACATTTTTCCTCAAACCTGTATGTGACCCTTTGGAAAAATGGCATCCACAAGAACAGAAGGAGCATTATGTTGCCAGTCCCTGAATTAAAATTTTTGAATGAGGAATGTTTGATGTGGGTGCTAAATCCTGAAAATGCATCCGGATTCCATTTAGTTTTCCCATTTATTTAAAAAAAAATTATGCGTCTTTGAAATAAAACAGGTTAACTTTTGTGTATATTATTACAAGGAAACATATTTTATGTGACAATTGTGTGCTTAATGCGTATCAAAGTGCAAGCATCTGTGCTAAATACCCAGGACCCAGCATTATTTTTCAAGGATCTGGCTAGTATTCAAGTCAGGTAATACAGATTGTATGTTACCCCTCAGAGACCATGGTTCACATAAAAGTTGAGTTGCCAAGTTAGAGGGAGGCTACACCTCTGTGTTCACATAAAAGTTGACTTGCCAAGTTAGAGGGAGGCTACACCTCTGTCCTCAGCCTTGAAGGAAGTCTGACAAGAGACACTTTTCTCCCTGGGAAAGTCCTTTGGGTTCACTAAGAAGCTGTACAGCCTAAAAACAGCACATGTGATGAAGTGACTCTGAACTTACCTGGTAAAGAAAAGAAAACCTGGAAAAGGGAACTCAAATTTTACTCTTCTGCTACAGATGTTTGGTAGGGCAGATTTTAAAACAGGTGCTGAGATGGTTTTCTGATTTATAAGAATTGTTTCACAACAAATTTTCCAGAATAGCAGGGAACAACAGTGATTTTATATATAACATACAGGTGAGAGAGGCATCTTCATGGCTGTGCCTGGCTCTGAAGTATCCTTTTAGAAATGTCAGTGGCTCTCCAGGAAACCCGAGGTTCTGTCTTTGAGGGCTTCAGGTTCCCCTCCCAAACCCATCACACTGTTTTGCAGGGAAGGGCAGACAACAGCCATATTGGTTAGAGCATACCTGACTGTCTCTGGCTTTCCTTGCACGTTCTTGCTGACCTTTTAGAATATAATGCAAAGGAGCTTTTCTTTTGAACCCTTCACACACCCAGCTCAGGACACTGCATGAGTTTTCTGCTATTTTTCCAGGATGGCTCAGTAGAGCACTGTGTGCCTAAATCTCTGCAAGCATCTCCTCCATGCCATGGGGCCCTCTTTGGGATTCACTTTATAGGATTATCCGCAAATCTGTGCTTGTTCGGCAAGTGGCTTTTTTGACACTACCAAATGTGGAAGGAAAGTCCTTTTCTTCTGAATTGTTGTTTTTTGGTTTTAGTTTCTCAATGGAGAGCATGTCTGAGCAAGTTGTTATTTTTCCGCCCCCAGCCAAATAAGATGAAGTCAGTTTCTTACAAGAGAAAGAAATACTCTATGTTTTACAGTCTTTCTCCTCAGAACTGTGTTGTTCCCATAAGCTTTCTAGAATAATTTCGTTTTGAGCAAAGACCAAACAGAAAATTTCAGCCAAGAAGGTGAAAGTTTTCCCATTCTCCTGCCTGAAGCTTGTGAGTGAATAGAAGTGAGAGCAGTGACTTCTATTCCTGGTGTAATAGGAACTTGCTTTTGAAATGAGGAGCAAGAATTAGTTCAGAGTGTGAGGCCTGAATGTGCTCCAGGGATCTGTCACTGAGCAGAGAGGCCGGGGAGAGAAAGACTGGAGTAGTTTGGACTTAAGGAAACTGCCAGCCTGGAGTTGTTACTCCATGTGATGGAGTAAGTGAAGGTGGGTGTGATGGGCACCCAGCCATCCGGCGCCTCTTCCTGCTGTCATCCAAGACTTGCTCACGAGGTTCTCTCAAGCTGGTAGTTCAGAGATTTGTCTTTGAACTACAGCAGGTCTTTTTCCTTTCCCCCCACCCATTAAGCTTTCAACAGAAAATCTTCAGCTTTGGTCCACAGGTTATCAGGGAAAGGACAGGTTTTCACTGCAAAAGACACTTCAGGTCCTTGTATTTATATATAGCATGTTTGAGCAACAAACAGTTAAATTAAACTTTCATACATTCATAATCTTCTATGGACATTCTGCTCATTTTGAATTTAAGAAGAGGGAAAGGACAACATGTAGGTTATTCTGAATTTTGAGTACATCCTTATTTTTTCTGACTGTGTTTCTAGGGCTACCCTAAGAGTGCAAATGCTCAAAATGGGCTAAAAAAGACAGCTTGTACCATGATCTGGCCCTCTCCCCAGTGTTGCCCCTTGGAGGTAACTAGTGATAGTCTCATGGCAGCTTCTCTGGGCAGTACAGTTAGAGAGATGTTGGTTGGAGGGGAGGTGTGGAGATTGTCTAGTCCACTTAACATGCATTTGTCACAGACACCAGGAGTTTAGTGGATGCTCTGTTGCGCTTGTGTCAGCTCTCACTGGGATGAATTTTGGCGTTTGCTGTAACAGTTACCAATCAGTATAAAAATATTCTCATGCCTGACTCTATTGTCCTGGGGCCAGGACTCAGGATTATAGGTTTGCTTAATTAGTACTTTCCTTCCATTTCAGAATTTCAAGGCATAGAAATGTTTAACATGCCTTTGTAGAAATTCCCTTTCTCAGACTGAGAATTTGGTTTATGTACACGTGTACTTCTGTGACTAGTCTTGGAGGATTTAGATTGTTTCCAGAAATCAGTGTCACTCAAATGTGCAGGGGAAAAAGGTTCATTGCCACAATGTAAAATCAAGGCAGCAGGTTTTTTAGCTTTCACTGCAAGTGAATGTTCAGTTTCCTTTTGTTCTGGTTTTAATAGTATTGATCTTCTTTAAATGTACAAAAGTAAAGTAAGTCCTCAGTGTATGTGCTGGGGAGTAAGTATAAAGTCAGAGATATAATTGCATTGTATTCTTCAAGGACAAAAGTTTTTGGATTCTGCTGTATTTGCCATTTGAAAAAAATTACACTACTTTACTAAGATCACAGAGTAAATAACAGAAAATCAGAAAACCAAATCAGCTGCTGAAGTGCAATACAAGGCATCGGCTCAGCACACTGCATAGCAAAACAGTCAATCACAATGCCATCACTAGCAGCCTGAATGGTAAATTAACATTTCTCTGGAATACATGAGAGGTGAATAAACAGAGATATATGTAAATACAAACTAAGTAGAAATAGACATGATTATAGATGAGTAAATATGTGGAATCAGCATCAGTTAAGCAAGCAGACTTAATAATTGCTTGCTCTTCATGTCAGGACAATGTGCTAAAGCCTTTAGACAGCAGCCATCACATCTTAAAAGGCATTTTTTTGGGGTTTGAGCACAGTCCTGGGGGCTCTCTACACCAAGGATGGCAAAATTCTGTACACTTTTGTGAGGAATTTCTGTGGTGAGGCCAGGTCTGTGATACTCCTTCAGAGAAGCTTGTTGAGGATAGAACATGTATCCACTTCTGCTCAGGCCATGCTGGATCCGCCGTCCACCAGGGCCTTTTGGAAATCAGGCTGAGCGAGCAGCAGCAGCAGAGCTCCAGGTCTGCACTGCAGTGTCTCAGCTGTGACCCCCAGATCAGCTGGGGTTGGGGCTGGCATGTCCCCACGTGGGTGCTTGGTGGCTCCCCAGCACAGGAGCACGGCCCATGTGCAGCAGCGGGTGCTGCAGGTTTTGAAGGGCTCTGCTGTCCTGCTGCCTCCGCAGTGGCTGACTGCCACCCCCTCTGCTGTGGGTGGCCTCAGCTGCTGGGTGGCTCTCCAGGTGGTGACAAGTGGTCTGGCCTCGTCCCTCACTCTGAAACCGGTGGGTTGGCCTCAGCCAGCTGCAGGCCTGGCTGTGGGCTGCCAGGAAATACGTGCTTCACCGTGGTGTCTCCATGGCCTGCAGGGGAATACCTGCTCAAGCACCTGGAGCTCCTCATGCCCCTCAGGCACGGTGCTCACAGGGCTGTTTCTCACTTTTTACTTCATTCCTCACACCTGAAGTGTTCTGCCATTTCTTAACGCGTTACCACAGAGGCACCACCATGACAAGCTTGGCTGTGCCATGCTGTGGCGCCGTGCTGGGACTTCTTTGTCCAGCACAGGGCAGCCCTGACCTCTCCTCACAAAGACCATCTTGCATCACACCCCGACACCCCTCACAGGCAGTGGTGCCATGTGGGAGAAGCAGGAAGCATTCTGGGCCTTTGGCAGTCTCCCTGGCCTGGGACACATGCACTGGAGCAAGGCAGAATCTGGTCTCTGGACGTTGTCAAAAGCAGGGAGGATTGAAGTAGTTCACTTGGTTGAGTGGCTGTCTGTGTTGTCACACCGTGCCACGCTGCCAGGACAGGGCTCAGCATAAGCAGTTATTGTGGGCTAAACCAGAAGGTGGAACTAGGGTTGAGAAGGTGCCACAGTTTCAGCCAAGTCTCACAGGACTGTAGTTCAGGGGTGAAATTGTGCTCCACAGTTGCTGAGAGAAAGGTGCTGTCTCCTGGGCTCTGCCTCATCCTCTCCTGAGCCACTGCTCTCCGTGCCCTGCTTGGAAAAGAAGAAAAAAGCATCTTTGTGCCAGGTTAGGAGCCCAAATCTGTTCCACAGAGGCTTTGATGATGCTGGGGCTCCTTGTAGGATTCAGATGCCAATGTCTGGAGGCAGGGAGGGGTGGTGAGGGGGATGAGGAGCAGAGCACTTGCCCCTGCCCTCTTCAGTAGCTGCCACTGCCTGCCTGGTTCAGCTGTAACTGCAACTGCACCCATAGAATTTAAATCTCTCATATGTTAGAAAAATACATTTAAAGGCTGTCATCTGTTGGGATTGCTGAATTTGTATCCCACCTAGATCCCAGGGAAATTGACCCCTCAGTTTGTCTAGAGGTCAAAGCACCTGGGCTGACAGATGTCATGCCCCTCTCCCTCAAGGACACACTCATGGATGTGTCTGGAATGTGAAGGTGTGGAACCACCAGCAGCTCTGCTGGGGTCATTGGTTTGTTATCTTGGCATTGAATAGGTTTGTTGTTTTACTCAGGCTCCTTTCTGGATGCCAGCAGCTGTCTCTGACCTGTTTATAGGTCAGGTTCGTCTTTGAGGTGGTTGATCAGAATTGTATTTGAAACATGGCCATAGTGTGACCTGTGCGTGGAATGGCATCATGGGTGGACTCTGTTACGTCTACCTGCAAAAATTTTAGTGCTTTATTGGGAATATGGGATCATCAAATGCTTCTCATGAGGACAAAGCAGTGTTTCAAGATGATCTTCAGATTGCATAGTGCAAAATTTTCCCATACAGCAAGTACAGAAGAATAATACAACCATGCAACCTGGATGCGTAGTGTTATCCATCTGAATCTGTTATGTAAATCTTGAAGACACAGCTCTATTTTCATGAGATTTTTAATTGATTATTTAAATGTTATATGATACTTTTTTTTTCCTTCCATTTTTGCCAAGCCTTTCATGCCTGAATGCTATTTTGGTTTCTTTGCTGACTTTCATTTCTAGTGATTAGTTTCTTAACAAGCATAGGCTAGCCTCTGCAGGTTTCCAGATACTTAAACTGTAGGATTTTTATGTCAGTCCACATTTAAAATGAAACTGAAGGTTGTTATTTGTACACTTAAAACTATATCTGTTAATTTTTATGGATGTGTTAACAGCTTTCAGTTAAACTAATGTCAAGATATGGTACATTTCATAGGTTTGGTGTGTCAGCTGTTCTGTAATTTCCAGTGCTATGAGTATGGTATAAATCTGCAAAAATCCATTTATTAAAAAATAAACTGTAAAATGGTTCCAAATTGTCATATACCTGAATGAAGGCCCAGGGGGCAGGGGGGAGCCTTCTATTGCCCTCATTTGTAGGCAAGCCAGATGGACTTTATCCATTTCAGGAGAAAAAGGTACTCAAGCAGAAAGCATCCTTGTCATGTTGCAGTCTGCACTGAATTTGTGTGGCTGAGGCCATTCAACCTGGATTTGTAGTAAGAGCACCAGTTATCTTATAATTTAGATTAACATGACACATTCCATGCTTATCTGATGTTATGTCCTCATGGGGGTGATTTGGTTATTTTTCCAGGCAAGCCAACGTTTATGAAGGCTCCTGAAGATCAGATTGGGATTTCTGGAGGAGTGGCCTCTTTTGTGTGTCAGGCAACAGGAGAGCCCAAACCTCGTATCACGTGGATGAAGAAGGGGAAGAAAGTCAGTTCTCAGCGGTTTGAGGTAATTACCAAAAAAAAAAAAAAAAAAAAAGCCCAAACCCAAAAATTTGGTGATCCATCTAATCCTCACAGGTCTTAATTGCACAATAATCATCACTGCAGCCTGGGTATCTCTTCATCACTGCAATACAGAGTGTAAAGCTTTAGTGTAAAGCAAGCTTCCTTTCCTGCAGCAGGGCAATCTGTGGAGCAGATGGTGTCCTTTGAGCATGATGCTGGAAACACACCAACAGGACATCCTCCTTCAGATGGGATACTGGGGCTTACAGAGAATTGGATGGCAGATAAGAGCTAGATCTAGCAGTATTTTTCTCTTTTCATTGTCAGAATTTATAAGGCACCTCTTTGACCTGCAATCCCCAGTTGAATTCAAAAGTGAGATGCCAAAACACTACTGGAAATCTTTCTAAGTGATGGCTACTGCCATCCCTCCCACAAAGGTACTTGGAAGGGGAATGGTGAAGGGTTAGTTGACGTCCCTGTGAGCTAAAGCAGGAGAGAAAGGAAGGGAGAAGAGCAGGTATCAGAAACATCTTTGAAAAGGGGTCCAATTTGGTTTATATTTTACATAGCACATACATTTTCACTGACTTTCTCCACCTTTTTCTCCACTTTCCTTCTTGGTGTTGGGCTCCCTTCTCTAAAACTGCCCTTGCAAATGTGACCCTTCTACAATTCTGCTGCCTTTCCTCTAATCCTCTGTCTTTGATGTTTTTGCTTTCCTGACTGGAGCACGAGATGACTTTGCTGCCCAGAATGGATTGATTCAACTCACCAATTTTAATCATGAATTCATATGTGAGCAGAAAACCTTGATTAAAGTAATCAATTTTAATCTTGTTTTACATTGTTATTTTTCCCTGGTAAAGGTTCTGTTGTATAGTAACTACTTAAATATTCTAATTTGTAAGTAGATAAAACCTTTATAGTGAGTTTGGTGCTTGTTGTGGCTTACCAGAGGGCTATGCCATATTATATGCATTTATATGAGCAATTTCATACCTTTGTTCACATCAGTTTGGATGCATAGCTTGTGTCAGGAGATAGTGATTATTTTGTTCCTAAGTAACTATTAATTGTATGTCATTATTAGTCTTAATTAGGGAAAATTTGGAAGTCAGTGTAAATGGAGGAGAAAACCAAATCTGATGTACACATACTAAGTTGTGACACAGAAGAGGTATCCATTGTTAGCAAATTAACAACATTTTGGCCTCAGCATCTGTCTGGCCCTTAGTAGTTGTAGCTCTGTTCCTATCACATAGTGTTTGTTCAAAGGATAGTGAGGGCAAAAGAGATTTCTGCTGTTTCATCTCTTGGCTTTTTAGTCCTTATCACTGAAGTGAATTAGTCTCTGTAGCTGACTTTGTCTTGTTTTAAAATTTAGCAGTAGCTCTGTCCTTTGTAAAGATTTAGTACATTGTCACAGTTTCATGTTTAATTTAAAGATAAATGTTTTTAAAAAATTAATTCTTTAAAGTGTTTTATGGTGATATTCATATTTCTCTTTCTTTACCTGACTGTGTTAGGGGTTTCTTCTTGTAACAGAAGGGCTATTCCTTCCAGCATGAGGAATAACAGATTTTTTTAGTGGTCTTGGTTACCTTTTGATTTCTTCCTATTTCTCCTGTCACTGCAGAGTCTTGTGGTGCATTGTTTTCCTCCTTCCTGTTCTCTCTCTTTTGATCTTTATGCTGTGGGAAGTGCTCCTAAACAGGCCCTTGAAAATTGTGTGAAAGTTTTGCATGGGGATAGCAGCCCTAGGTTGACATCCATGTCTGGAACGAAGGATCCTTTAAGTCTCTTCATCTCCTCCTCAGTTCCCAAGGGACAGGAGTGGGTGGCACCTGCCTTTCCCTCATGCTGTCACTGTCTGCACATCAGGCAGTATTTCCAACTTCTCTGTAATAGGAGAAGGGTGAGTTTGGCATTAATAGTGGCTTGAGGCTGTGCCTTCACAGCCTTGCTGTTATGAAATAGCATACAGTGATCCAGCTACAAACTAATAAATACCTTTTTCTTCCATGTATAAGTCAGAGTAATGCATTTTGCAGCTTAGCAAGATGCATGGAAAGACAATGATTTATTAATGACTTAATTTATTTATGCTGGGGAAGGAAGTGTAATTACATCATTGTTGATTATGCCAGAGTTGCAAAGTACCCAGTGCTGAAGAACATTAAAACCCCTCACTCTGCTGGAGTTAGCATGTGCTGTAGGTGCTCAAGGTTTTATTCAAGTTCTGTTAGTTTCCCTGCAATCCCACAGGAGTATATCATTCTCCTCTTCCATCAAGGTGAAAGTTGGCACTAAATTGTTACCAGTGATTAGTAAAATCATTAGTGCAAATATGGCTCAGATGTTTTAAATCATCAGGTTCACATCTTTATTACCAGGTTGATAATTTGTCAACCTTAATTGATCCATAAAGAACCTCATTGGATCTTCATTTGTTCTGGCCTCCTCAGAGGACAAATACATTCGTGACATTGAAATTTTTGTGCTGCTGCATTTGGAACACTTAACTCACTGCATGGTATTTTAGGGCTTACAGGGCTTGTTTTGTTTTGGTTTTTGTTCTTCAACCCCTAGATTGTTTTGACTTCCAGTGTTTGTTGTAGAAGATGCCAGCAATGAAATGCTTCCTTTTCCTTTTCAAAGGTTATCGAGTTCGATGATGGATCAGGATCAGTTCTGCGGATACAGCCCCTGCGTGTCCATCGAGATGAGGCTATCTATGAGTGCACAGCCACCAATAGTGTGGGGGAGATAAACACCAGTGCCAAGCTAACAGTGTTAGAAGGTAAGGGGGAAGTTTTTGCATTCCTTAAGTGGCAGGAGACGTGGCTTTGGCAGCTACATGTTGATGTGCTTCATTTAAATGGCGTGGTGATGTTCTAGCTTGATTGGGTAAAGCTGTGTTCTTCCTGCAGCAGTTGCTATAATTTCTCCTGTAGTAGAACATCATATTTTTGAGACAGTCATGGAAGGATTGCAGCTTCTGAGCTGTCTTTAGTGTGTTTTTGTTGTCTGATTGAGAGGTGTCATTTCTGACTTGGAGGGCTATCTACAGAGACATTTGTATACTTTTCTCATCTATTTACTTTCATATAATATCCATCTTCAGGGTATCTGAGTATTGTATCTGAGAAGCAGAAACTTAATCTATGTTGCTTCCTTCTGCAACCTTGCACCTTCTGGATTAAATCAGCACATAGATTTTCAGGTTACTCTTTAGGTTTTTAATGTGATGTGAAATTTAGTTGTGTTTATTTTTCACTGCACTCACAACTTTTAATTCTGTCTCTCCTGTTAAGGAATACATTTTCCTGCTTGTCTGCTATGCGAGCAGGTTTTATTTTGCTTGCTATGTTGTTTCTGCTAAATGTTTGTGGAAAAACAGTTTATTAGATACAAACAGGCTTGTGAACACTTGATTATTTAAAATATTAAATTGTCGGAATTATTTTCTGCTTTTAAGGAAAGATGGGGTTTTTCCAGCACATAAATGTGTTCTATCATTTGTTTATATATCGGAATTTGTAAATGTACTGAGATGTTAAAAATCTGGGGCATTTGGCTGAATGCATTTTTACCCCTTACAAGCAGGAAAAGGCTTAGGCAAATTGCTTGTGGTTTATAGATTGATGTAGAAACTTACAAGTAATGAAGAAACTAGACTGGAAAGTGTTTGTTGTTGTAGGATTTTGAATCAGAGGAGAGTGGTTATCCCAGTGGTGAGTGTGCCAGCCACACATGACAAGTTGCCTATTGTTCCTTGTTCTCCCATCCCCATTTATAGCATAGAGGTAATCATATTTTCCTTTCTGCTCTGTGACAAAGAATACATTAAACAACTGTAATGTGCTCAGGCACCGTGGTGATGGGAATCATAGAAATCATTCAATACCTGATGTGATTGTGTATCTTGTTTCTGGAGGTGGGGCATCTTAAAGATCAGCTTGCTCTCCAGCAATAGTATTATTAAGAATAGGATAACAAGTGCTATAGACCTGAAAATTATTGGGGGGACAAAAATCACATTCTTTTTGTTACTTCTTGCCTTTGCAACAGTGTATGTGAGTGCACAAAGCTCAGTGGAGCTCTTTCAGCTGTTTATGTGCAGATCTGCATTTAAATGCTTCCTGCAACTGGATTTTTGTGATACTGGATGCTTGAATACCACTCTTCCATGCACATTCCTGTTCCCTTTGGTTGTAGTTGCCTTTATGTATCTTGGATATGTATGCACATGCACACACACGCTAATAATTTATTTGCTCTGTGTTAAGTGTTCAAAGGCCCACAGAGACATGCCTTGCATCAAGGAGCACAACAGTATTTCTAAGCTCCGTGGTGCTCCTGCTGATTTCCTGATGAGGTAAAACTTGCAGACCACCACATAAATAGGGAATGTTAGGAGACACCACAGACAGGAAAAGACATGCAGGCACACAATTGAACAGCTGCAGAAGCAAAAGTCAGTAGCAGTCAAGCACTGAGCCTGCTTTTCTGTTTGGAAAATTCGTTTAATTGGGAGTAATGATAGTTGAACATGATCCCATCAGGTCAAAAACGATCTGCAGGCTGGGGGGGCTGTGTTTTCCACTCAAACTGAGGAGTATCGACCCCTTGCTCTTGTAATGGGCAAAATTAAGAAACATTTGCTGCCTAACAATTTGTATGTGCTCATGCATGTAGAGTTGTGAGTTTGACTGCAAGGATGAAGAGCTACATGTGCCTTTTATGTTGGTTTAACTGACAAAGAAGTTGGGTTCTGTTATGATGTATTTTTATTTAAGAAAATATGTTTAACGTTTCCCTTTTCTGAGACTTTTCTACAGTCAGCTCTGTAATTTTTCAGTCACGTTACCTTATTTTTCTGTGTTGTCTGATAGAGATTATAATGTTTCTGCATTTTGTGAGTATGATTTTTTTAAAGTTACTATTAATATTCCTTTGCTTACATTTTGGCAAAATGTAAATATCGCAAAATGTAAAAAAAGTAGATATCACCCTGATTGTGGTTTTTTCCTCTCAATGGCTCCCAAAAAATAGTGTTAAGTGCCCAAGTTCTCTGTTATGCCATCACTTTTCTAACATTAATTTTGTAGAGGTATTTGAAAATGATGCATTTCATGTGGGACCCTTGGTACTCTCAAGACTGTCAACTAGGACTGGATTTTTCTCTCTGCTTTTGGGGTTAAAATAATTTCCCTAATTGGTCTCAGATGGCAGTTTGAATGATACAGACATTCTGCACTTCCTTTCAAGAATTTGACTAATGCAGTGGTCCCTGGTGCATGACAAAGCTTATCATAGACGTCCTCGTGGTTACATGCTGCTAAATACACAGCATGTATTGATTTTTACATTAAAAATCCTTTATAACAATGAGTTTTAATGCTCCTTCTCACAATTTGCCTTTAGAACATAGGCCTTAACATTAAATCCAGAAGTCACAGTTAGGGTTTAGCAGGCTCCTTGCTAGATGTCTTCGTAGCTAACTAAGCTGGAGCTTTATTTTATTTAGATTTCTACGATGTTTTACAGATCAGAAGCAGGTTATTTTTTCTAATTGCCAACTTATTTCATTCTGAGTATTAAGAGAGAAGCATGAGTCCAGTCTTCCTGGGGAATCAGGAATTCTCACATAAGTGAATCTCTTTTAACAGTTTGGTTCCCTGCTGCCCTTTTATTCTTTGCTTCCATGTCTCTCATTTTTCCCTTCTAACTGCAGAGCCTGTTGTGACCAAACTACGTATACTTTGTGTAACTGGAAATTATTTCTCCTGTTGATAGTAGAAGAAATAGACATGCGTATACCTTCTCTTCTCATTTCTCCTGGGTAGCTGATAAGCTGAATTATGTATGAGTCATATTGAACATTTCTATCTTTTTTCCAATTATGACCTGAAGCAGCACAGAAGTATGTTTCTGCTTGGCAGAGGAGGAAAGCAGTGCAGGGAGGGGGAAGGCTAGAATCAATAAGCTGACACACATTCTCAAGAAAAGCCTCGGGGACGGTTAGTGGCACTAACAAATTAATAAATATATTATTCAGTGGTAATGTTGAGAATTACAGAACATTTTAAATAGGGAGGTTTTATGAAATATAAGTAGGAAGGATGCCAGCGTGTGAGAACGTAGCAACAAGCTGATGGCAGCAGTGCAGAAATCCATGATGTCCTTCCATGAGACTCCTCGTATGCTCTGCATTGCAGCTCTTTTGGGAAAGGTGATGATAACAGTGTTTGTCTCTGCTTGCCTGTTCACCAAAGGATGCCTTCAGTCTGTTTTCCAGCAGTTCCCACCCAATGGGAAGATAAGGAAAAGCAGTGGAAAAAAAAGTCTTCAAAGGGCAGGGAGAAGTACATTGATTCTTTGGGAGAAAAAGGTAGCTCAAATGCAAAGTATATTAATCCCTTCTCCCAGGGCTTTCCAAAATGGGACATTCAGTTTTGATTTCCAGAACTGGGAAACCACTTAATTGCAACTGGTCCTTTAATGCTTTACAAGCAGTCTTTTTTTCACTCCCTTGTAATCCAGAGCATACAGTCATATCCAAGTGACACTAAATATATGCAGTTTCATTTCCCTTTGTTTTTAAGTAGGTTAAATGAAAATACCATCTCCAATTTCCATTCTAGATCTATGCAAATCCCCTATGCCTCTATCCCAGACTCCTAATCATGTGGCATGTAGTTATTTGCCTGGAGAGTGCTGCCAGGCTCCACAGGAGAGCAGCTCCTCTTAAAGAGGACAGACAGAAGAACCAAGGAAGTTCTTGCACAGTGGGTTTCAGTTTCAAGGTAACCTGGAAATTTAAGTTCTGCTGGCTGGCTTTGTGCTGACAGAGTTGAGGAAGTTTAGGAGCGTTTCACTGCAGCCCTGGTGTTTTACTGTGAACAGAAACGTCCTCATGGTATCTACATTGTGCTCAGCACAAATCCAAAACACAGCCCCAATACAAGCCACTATAAAAAAAAATTAAGTCTATCCCAGCCAAAACTAGCACACCTAGAAAGTTTCTGAGTGCAGCAGTTGTCCTGGGGTGGCAAGCACTTCTAGCATAACATAATTTGCCGTTTACTGAACCATGTCATGAGCTTAATTTCTTTCACCATCTGCCAGCTGCATTCCAGTTCCTGGGGTTACCCTGTTTGAAATGCTGTAAATGGTAAACATTTGACTGTTACAAATGATTTCTGTAGAGAGCTAGATCTCGGAAGGCCTGAACCAATATGCCCTTTTTGTAAACATCCATCTAAAAGTGATTTTTGTCATTGGAATAGTAAACAGAAGTTAGCTATGTTTAATCCTTGTTTATGTTTGGTTAGTTACAAAAGGATCAGTCGGATCACTGTACTTTGGCTTCGTTGCTTTTGCATCTTTTTGCCAGGAAGAATTTCTTGCAATTTGTTGTAAAATTGAAACAATTACAGAGTGGAAATTGAATCTGTTTGCATGACTGTGCAAATGAATTAAAGTTCCCTGTGCTCTGCTGCTCCTGGGATTGGTGCTATTCTCTTCATGTCTCTGGTCAAGAGAGGACAGGTCTTTCTTCTACATGTTTAATGTTAATTAACTGTTCCAAATTCCTTTGGTCTCTCCCTGGGATGAAGGACTGCTGTGATGCTACTGCAGAAGTCCTACTCCTGTTCTTAGCTCTCTACACAGGCAATCCCAATAGCACTTCCTGTAGGAGGCAGGCAGTTCATGGACCTCTGTAACTATGGCTTTGGCAAGAGTTCCAGCACAATGAGACTCCTGCTTCCCTGCTTAAGGAAGTGTCCTAACACGCAGTGATGCCCAGAGCAATGAAGAAGCCTGAATCTGTCTCCTTTTCATTCGGTCTTGGCATGTTCTGTGCTTGTTAAAAAGAGAAACATTAAGCTAACTACTCGTGGTGGCCTCACTGCAAAGTTCAGGTTGTCACCTAAATAATCTAAATCTCAGCTCATGTGGACTTGTGCTTTTGAGGCCTAAATAATGTTCAAGGAAAGAGTGCATTGTGCTGCTTGACAGCAGGTTGCCCAGTTTTGGTTAGGTCAGTTCAGGAGCCCTGTCATCATGCTAACAACTCCAGTTATTTCCCTGGCACTGACCAGTGTGGCTAAAAGGATCCTCCAAGGGGAAAGAGGTGGTCTCTTAGTCCCACTGCATAGAGAAAATTGAGGAGAATTTGTGATCAGTTTCAATTAGACCAAGAAAATTTACAGAGGGTGTTTTACTTGTAGCACCATTATATGCCATGCTGCCAAAACCTAGACTGCTGTCATGGTATCTGAGAAAGTGTTTCAGCTACTTAAGTTTTGGTATCTATAGAGCACCTATCATTTTAATCCAGGTGTGGAACTCCTGGTTCTATATATATTGTATTTGTTTGCTGTTAAAGATTGGATTCAGTAACAACATTAGTCCCACTCTTATAGTTTATTTTTACAACATTTAACAAGAAAGACTTTCTTGGCTGTGAGTGAAAGACAAAGAAGTAATTTTCTCAGGTGAAGAAAAGTTTTAACTGTTGTTGGTCTCTCCTTCAAACAGGAGAGTCAGCAGATCTTTAGAACGTATCAGACCCAAATGCCATAATTTCCATTTCTTATCTCTGTTTAAATGATTAACTAATGGCACATAACCATGTAATGTATCCGTGATAGCAAGTTCCCTCAGAAGACTGCCATGCACTAAGGTTAACATCCAGGTTCATTCCACAAGTTTATGAAGCAAGAAATACAACCTTTGAAAAGTTTTATATGAAATATCACATTGTTAATGCCAAGCTGAACCCTTTGGAGCTGTGCACTCCCATAAAACCTTGTGTCTGAATAGGTACTGACCTCTTAATCTTGAGAACGTTTTTCTTTTGCAGCAAATGGCTGTTTCTGCATATTACCTCTCAAATTAGGTCCTATGAGGTGACATCTGCGACAGGAATGGGTGTTGTCACATTCTTTAGCAGCAAGTTTCAGTGGTATTGTAATGCCCAAAAGCAGCACCTGCAATTTGGAAAGGACTTTCCACATAAAAACAAGTGAATTTTAAGTGTCAAACAAACAAGAATAAGAGTATATTCTGCAGAATTGTGAAAAAGCTGTATCACAGGGTTTATATTGCCGAGCAGCTTGAAGTTGTAATTGTGTGGTTATATCCTGTGAAAGACTTCTGAGAGCTTCTTGTCTCACATAACTGATTTATTCCAAGTTCATTTAACAGTTTGTAAGTTCTGACTTCGGCACTGGAAATGATGTTCAGCTTAGAAATTCTGTTGCTAATAGTAGTTGTCTCCATTTTATTTGCTCCATTTCTGAAGTCCCTCATGAAGATATTCAGAAATGTGCATGTTTATTCAGAGCCTTGTGGCAACCCACTGGTATCTTCTGACTGTTATGAAAATGAATAATTGAGTCTTGGGCATTACTTTCTCTTTTTTCTTGGGCTCAGGGTGTTGAGACAAGTTGCTTCTCACTCTGTGTTACGTTAGAGCTTCCTGGGAGATTGTCATGAAAAGTGTGTCAGGCTGTTCTAGTGCTGCTCTGCTGTCAAAACGTTCAGCCTATTCCGATAGGTAAATGAGGCACAAGCAGATTAGCTGAACTCTCTCGCAGGGATGTGCTCATGCAGGCAGGTTTCTGTCTTGCTGGAGAGGTGTCCCTGTGGGTTGCCATCTCCCAGCTGAGGCCAGGGATGGCCAGATGACTGCTTCTGCCTCTCTGTTCCAGTTTGAAATCAGACAGGTTAGATTAAATTGTCTGTGGTTTAAGCTAATCTGTTTTGACTCTCTGTTGGAACAGATCATCGGTCCCAGCTGGGAGGCAGCAACCACCAGCGCTGCCTTTCATGTCCCTGCAGAAAGGCTGGCATTCCCATGTGCCCCGACCCCCCATGGCCACAACCATGTCTGGAAAGCTTTGACAGCACTGGGATTGTGATGGTGTCAGTAGGCAGTAAAACCAGGGGGGGAAACATGGCACAGGCCTAGGCTAAAAAGAGTGGTAGTCTGAAAACAGCAGGAGAATGGAGCAGCAAAGTGAAGGCTGCCGAGGAGGAGGAGCGTGTCCTGTGAAGTTCTTGTACTAGATATTATGGAGGAAGAAAAGGCAAAAATAACATAGGTATAATTAAAATATTGTAAATCTCGAAGCAGATTATTTTGTTGGGAAAATGAACGTTTAGGTCCTAGTTAAGCAGAAAGGGGCCAACTAAGCCTCCCCTTGCTGTAAAATCCCTGCATGAGTTTCATGGGGGACAGTCTTCTTTTTGATTCTCCTGGCCTCAGTACTTTCTCCTATTCTGCACCTGTTCCTGTTTGATTTCAGGGACTTTTCTGAACATGCTCTACTAGGGATGTGCACATAAGGAGTCTTGTAAAGGCCTTTTCAAAAGCACTGATGAATTGATGAATTTTGGAGATAGACATTTGAATGGACCCTTAGGATCATAGCTGCTTTTTTGATTCAGTTGGGGTCACTGGCTAGCATACCTTCTCTGCATTTATCTGACCTCTCCTCTCCTCTCCTCTCCTCTCCGTTTCCAAGCAATATGTGCCAGCTTTACAGCAAAAATTCTAATTATTTCTTATCTTTCATACTCTTCCTGTCACTTAAGGTGATTTGGCTCTTCTGACTTGATTTTTTTTACTGTCATCTTTATTTACAGCATCTCCATAGCACTGTCAATTTAAGCCCCACCTTTTGTGCAAAGGCTGCTAATGAATCTCATCATTTCAAAACTGATGTTCGAGGAACTTGTTGATAGGGACCATTACTGCACGACTAATAAAAAATAGCTGACAAGAGAGTGGAGTTGATTAGGTGACAGTGAGCCCTGATTTGGCTCTCCAAATATTTATTTGGTAATAACTAGTCTGAGGATGGACCTGGTGACTCTCAGATGATAAAATTATTTTGGAGGACTGTCAGCCAGAAGAAAATACTTTTATTAATGAACTGTGTATGCAGTGTTCTAGAAGTCTTTCAGAGAAGGCGAAAAAAGACATGAAACCCCATAATTATAAATTAATCATTTACTCATTGTAAAAGGCATTTAATGGAAATTTATTTAATTCATTTAGAACAGGCAAATGAGAACTTAATTCTTTTAGATAATTTGTATAACTGTAAACCTTGTCAGAATAACCCACACACATTTCTTGCCAGATTCAACATCTACTGATGACCATTGGAAACTAAAATAATAGGTCTTTATCATCAGATGTTTCAAAAGACCTTTCTTTACGGGTGGATCTCTTTCAAGATGCCTTGTTCTGAGAGCATCTGTGGCAACCTGTTATTGACAGATGTGCTCTCCGTAGCTGGTATGTCAGTCCTGCTGCTGTCTCCTGCTGACTAATAAAGTTTGTTGCTGGTGTGTATTTGTAGAGTCTTTGAAGTCTGTTAGGTTGTGGCATAACCTTCTGAAAGAAGTAGTAACTCATTGTTTAACTACTGGAAATTAATCGGAAATGCTGCTTGATAATGCCACGTGTATTGTCTGCTTTGCTTCCAGTGAAAAAATGGAAGGGCAGGAGCAAGGTGTCTGGAAAGCCTTGCTGAGGCATTAACTATTTTTGCACAATTATCTTTCGTATCTACTTGTAACCAAGAGACTGCCCACAGCTTAGTGACCTGTTGTCATTTACTGGCGTGCCATGGCTTACACAGTCACTTAAGATGGTGATCTTCTGTACCTTCTTGTGGGAAAGTGGGAGAATATATCCCCTTGATAAAACTGGAGAGTAGGTTCTTCAATGAAAAACAGAGATTGGAGAGTACAGAATGTGATAACTATGACTGTGGGGAATGCAGTGCTTACTGCTACAAAAGCAAAAATTCTGTGTGCAAGGAAGGTTCCATCCAACCGTCTTGGGTTCGGTGTCTTACCTTCTTCTTCTCACTAAAAAAATGAAGTCACAGCCCCAATTAAGTCATTCTTGGGAAAATCAACATTTTAAAATGTAAGCCAGAAAAGTGTGGAAGTGGAATATAAGCAGGTGCTAATAAATCTGTTGATTTATTCAGATATGTTCAGAAGAGAGCATATCCATGTAAGGAGTACATGTGTTTCTTACTGTACCTGTGGAAGAGAACATTCAACAAGTATTTTAACTTTCTCTCCTGTAGAAAAAGGAAAATCACATAACTGCTGCTGATGGGCTGCCTTTGGTCTTAGTCTGAGATGCAAAACAAAGCAGGTTTTGCACTGAAGACCTTTAATATTGATCATTCCAACAGCTGGTTTCTGTGTATGATGCTTATTCACAAGTCCCACAAGTAGTTGTCCTTATGATCTCTTATTGGTCTTGTGTTGTTTATATACAGTATGATGTCAGGAAGGCTCTATAGTTGTGATGCTTATTAAAATGCAGTGCCCAGATAATGAGCAAAAGGAATAATTTGCCCTAATTTTGGATGCAAGAAGTAATTATTGTGAATGTTTGTTGTTAATTTTAACTTGAGCTGCTAGTGACTAAAGTATGTTTGGTATCAAGCAAGGTAACCTAAAATGTATGCATTCTACATGCTGTCTTAGAAGCCCAGTGCTGTAGTAGTAAAATACCACCTTCCCCATAGACTTTTCTAACAGCTGTTTATTCTTGTGGTTATTTCAGTTGGATAATAAAGTAAGTGACTCTTTCTGGCACTCCCACCTGCTCAGATTCTTTCTGCCCAGAGCTCTGGAATAGCTCTTTCAAATCCTTTATCCTAAGGAAACCAGCAGGTGTGAGGTATAATAAGATCTGTCTTTTCAAGATTATCTAGTGCCTTGATGAGGTAGGTTGGATGTTGCAGTGGGAAAACACTGCAATGTATTCATCTGTCGTGCTAATCCTGTGCTCTGTTCCCTCAATCCTTTTATCACAAGGGTCCAGCACGGATGAAACCTTTCCAGGTTCTTGGGTGTTAGAGTTGAGTGGAGAAGTCTAAACAGCAATCAGAGCTATAACTTTTTCCAGCTGTAGTGTGTGAATGTTCACTGTTGAGTTGCTGTTCCAAGGGGGAATTGGGGAAAATTTCCTTGTGGTAAGAGTGCCTGTCAGCACAGGATGCAGAATGCTTTAAGTAAAACTGGTTGCACAAAGTGCTACAGGCAGTAGAACTGGTATTATGATATTTTAGCTTTGATACTATTGGAAAGGTGTTGGAAATATTAACCTGTTGGAGACCATAAAAACACAGAGCCTTGCTTTTTGGTACTACAGCTCCAAAATGGTATTTTGTTTACAAGCAAGGCAATATTGGATTTTATTTTTCTGTATCTCTTTGGTTTAGACATTTCCACAATTGGTCCCAGTGAGGAGAAAGTCCTTGGAGAGAGAACAGAAATGATAAATATAGTGATGAAAAATGCATAAGCTGCACACGGGGTGGTACTAACAAAAGCTGCTGCAGGAGAAGGTAATGGATTGGGGAATGCACAGTCCAAGGTGACAAGACATCCAGTATAAAGAAGGTCAGGAGCTGGAACAGAATCAGCCTTCTAAAGAGAGCCTGCATCTCCTTCAGTTTGAGTCTTAGGAGGGAGAGTAGTGCATGCCAGCAGTGCTACAATTCATGGAAGTGCCTTCCAGATGGAGCTCCAGTCTGAATGTGTGACAAACAAGCCAAGCTAAGCAGAGCTGCTTGTTCCCTGGAGCCTGTCTGGAAGGGAGACAAGAGTCCAGCTGAACCCCTGGCAGGTGTTAATGCACTGAAAGCCTACATATGGTAGAGATTAAAATGGTTTACCTGGAAGAGTGAAGAGGTCAGCAGGGAAAGCCTTCGCCTGCATGGACCTTGCTTTG
>VYZP01048095.1:1224-11748 GCA_013400635.1 Hypocryptadius cinnamomeus | reverse complement strand
CCCCAGCGGCGGTGCCGCCCGCGGTACTGCCCACTCCCCGCCCCGCCGCTGGGGCTCGCCCGAGCCGCTGCGTCAGCGCCGCGTGACGTCAGCCGCGGCTGTGACGTCACGCGCCGAGGTGTGAAGGTCATGGCGGCGCTGCCCCAGCGAGGCCTCCGTGCCCGCGCCTCGTCCCTTTCCTGCCCGCGGCGGCGGGAGCCGGGCGCCGCCCTGGACACCGCCCTGGTGCCTCGGGGAGCCGGTGCCGTGGTGGGACCTCCCGTCCGCCTTTAGGGTCAGCTTCTCTGCGCCCAGCGCACGGCCCTTTGCCCTCGACCCGCCCTGCCAGAGGGGTCCGCGGTGTCCTTCAGCCCGCCGCCGCCTCGGCCGCGGCCACCCGCAGCTTCCCGGTGCTGCCGAGCCCCGCGGCAGCCCCGCCCGGGTGTGCGGGGGTCCCAGCTCCCTGCCGGGGAGGCCGTGCTGGGCACACACCGCACCTCCGAGCCCTCGGCCTCCAGCCTGGCTCGGTGTGCGCTGCTGGCACTATGTCCCTGTCACTGATGCTCCATCGCCTCCCGGCGCGGGCACAACGCCGGAGCTGCTCACGGCATCACGGCTGGTCGGGGGTGCAGAAGGCCGACGGTGAATGCGGTAAAGCCATCCACCGCACCGTGTCCTAGTCTAAATTTAGACACTCCACACAGCAGCGTAGAGGGGTTGTGTTGCAAGAACATAATCACAGCGGAGCTGCTTTCGAATGCAAACATTTGCTAAATGTGATTGCGTGATCGCTGCATCAGATTATCATTGCCACATCCTAATTGTCTTAACATTTCCTGTCCTGTGATGCCACGTCCCAGAGATTTGTTTTGCGTTTCCTAGGTTAACATCACCGGGGCAGTGTGGATTGCAGCAGCCTTGCGGCACGGCGTGGTTGTGGTTATCCCAATCCACCGGCTCGGGACGTGTTCTCAGCCCGGGACAGCATTAACAGCTGCTTTCCACCCAATTGAGTGGGGACTAAACACGGGCAACAAGTGGCCCCTGCTGGATACAAACTCTCTGTTCACATCAGGGTACTCCTACTCGGGAGAAACCCTCCAGCAGAACGAGATAAATGAAACACCGTACGTTAGCAGGATGGAAATGTATACCATGAAGAGAGAGGAGAAGATGCATCCTTTTATTTCCAGCAAAATGGTGCTGCTTTGATTTGTTTTAGCGCACAGAAGTTATGGAGGTGGAGAAGTCTCCTTGACTACTTCTTTCAACTCAGCCTTTGTAGTTTTGCTCATTGTTTCTACCCATCTGTAGAAATAATCTTCCTTATGGAGTCAATCACATAGTGTCTGTTTTAATGAGCCCAGTGCCTGTTGTAGGGAATGATGCCAAGAGTAATGATCTTTTGCTATTTCTGTAGGAGAGCAGCTTAGCAGGCCATATGTCAGATTTCCCAGGGAGAGATTGTTTTGGGTTGTTTTCACACCGTAGTTTCTATTAATAAGATATGAAAGAAAATAACAGCATCTGGTTAATCAAATTCCCAATTTCACCATATGATGATGTGTGTCAGTCCTGTTCTGTGACTTCCCTTGAAATAGATTGTCAGGTCAGTGCAGGCAATTTCTATCTGCAGGTGAATCAGGCATCTTATACTTTGAAATTCTAAAGGTGAGGAGCTAAGAAACAACAATTTTAAATTTGGCAAGACCTGAGTTCAGCTCCTGACACCAGAAAAGTTTGCACTACCCTTCTACTACACTTTTTTCAAGAGACAAAAGGCAAAGAGGAGAGGTGAGGCTTGACCAAAGGTAGAGCATTTTCTCCTTGCAAGGTACTTGAGGGAGCACTTGAAGTAGAGCACCCCAAAAATCGTGGGAGCTGCTGGGCAGAGCAGCTCAGTTGTGTGCTCAGCTCAGGGCACTGTGCACTGGTATGTCTGATACAAGAGCTGAAGCATTTCCTCATCCAGACAACTCTCACCTGATTAATTTTCAGATTTTATGCTTTTTCTGTCTAAGAATGTAGTAAATTAGATCTTAGGCAGAACATTGACTGCCTCCTTAGCTATGTTAATATGTTAATGGTTACACCATGTTTAAACACCAACATTTACACTCGTGTTTGGCTTACAATGACAATTTAAAAGCAGGAAGAGGGTGTGCTACGTGGCAATTGTACTGCAAATTGTGGTTTATTAATAGAATATTGGAAAATGTAGCTCATGTTCCAACTGATTACTGTATTCACATTTGAATGCTACAGTAAAAACTTTCCAGGTCTCAGGATTTTGACTTTGTGTCAGGAGGAGTGGCAGATATGATCTCCATTAAATGCAGCCTACCTAAGGTATGATAAGGCCATGTCTGGTTTCACTTTAGAATCTGCAAGTTTTTAAATCTGGATAACTGTTTCCCTGCAGAAAAAGGAATCTGGTTTCTCAGCTGATAACCCAAAAACTGATAGTTTTGGGGTTTTTTTTTGTTTGGATTTTTTGGGCAGGGGTTGCCTTCAAGCAGTCTTGATATGTCTCTGGAACACCCACAGATGTTCAGAAGTAAGCAGCCAAATTAGTTCTTTGATGTTTTAGTTGTGTTTTCTCTCAAAGATGATTCATGACCCCAGTTCATGGCACAGAGGACACAGATCTCTGAGTCTTTGGAGGGTGAATTTTTGTGAAATGCTTTGGAGATAGAATTATATGTTTATTTTTTTTTTTACAGTCTTCCAAAATATGTTCAAGATTATCTATTTTAGCACCTAGCTGTGGATCCAACAGCTTTAGAGCATTTTAACCAGCTGCTGTTTGTTTATAGGTTACCAGCCATGGAAATGCTGATTAATTACTGGAAATACTAATTAATACTGATTAATTAACCTGTCTTACCCATTTATCCAACCTCTTCCTCCATTTCTCTGTAGACATACAAGCTACGATCTTACCTACAGGTAAGCAGGAGAAGTCAAAGCTCACAGAAAATTATTGAGACTTAATTTGAATCTCTGGATTTCTTGTTTTGTCTGTACATTAAAAACTGCAGAGATTACTGAACCCTATTTCTGACCCTGTTACACAGAGTTGGTGCCTTGCTTCAACCCAGTTATGAGGGCAGAAGAAACTGCAAACTTTGGCTTGGATTGTTTGCAGACTGATGCAAAAAATCACACAGTGGTGACCTATTGACTGTAGTCTGTCACAGCTCCTGTGTGGCTGGCTCAGACCTCTTCAAAATAAAGGTTTTATCAAAATAAGCTGTTGCAGACTCATTCTTTTCCCAGTTCATCAAATTCTTGAGTTATTACAAAACCTAAGCCAGGAGAATATTAGGTTTTCCTGCTTTTGTTTGTATAAACACTTGCTGCTTTAAAGGGTGTACCTCCTACTACAATGTTTCCACATTTGAGCATTAATTTCATAAATATAAAGCAGTAAATATTGACTTTTTCATGTGCCTGCTTCCTTCTCAGCTTTTTTAAACCCATTCTTCTTCCTCCTGGCCTTTATCATAATTTAAAGGGCTAAAAGTTTGTTTCAGGCAAAAAGAGAAGATTCTTATCCAATCCATTGATTTCAACCCTGTGGTCTCTGAGAACACCAATTAATATTCAGAGACTCAATGGGAATTCCCAGGAGTTGGCAATCCACTGCCAGGCAGCACAGCAGGAACAGGAAGAAGAATCTGAGGAGGAAAATCAGGCTAAAGCCAGGGAATTAAGAAATTCTAAGTACTTCTTTGCACTATATTTTCAATCTTTACGGAAGGTTCAGGACAAAGAATTTCTATCTTTATGTGGATTTGACCTTAATGAAGGTTAAAGCACTTCAGAGTTTTTACTTCATTAAAAATGTAGGAATTGAGTTTGTATTTCAGAGACTGGAAGTCTGAACTTGAAGAAGACATGGTAAACTGTAAATATGTTAAGAAAATTTTAGTGAATATAATATTTTAAGTTGAAAATTCTAAAAGCCACAGCCTTTTTCAAATAACAGCTTTTTGTTTTGTTTTTGTTTGGTTTGGTTTGGTTTGGTTTGTTTTCCCTGGGATTTTGTTAAAATGTTTCCTAGAGTTTTATTTATCATTTTTGTTGATAAGAAATCAGTATTCATTCTTGGAGTAATTTTGAGTCAACACCATATTTACTGCTTACATTTTTTTTAATGCATCACATACACACCTAGAGTTAGCTGGTATGAGATTCTTCCCTCCCTCCACAAAAAATAATAAAGAATTCCAGAAGCTATTTTGTTAGAAGATAATTGGGCCAGAGACACACTTTAAAATTGCTGACAGTGTTTCTTCAGGATTTACTGAGGACACTAAGATTCAGGGTAGAGTTTTGCTGCCTTTGCTTGGTAGGGGTCTTAAAATTTTCTAAGTTCCATTAAACAGCAAAACTTTTGCTTTTAGAACTGAAATGAACAGAGAATGGATTTCAACCAGCTTCAATTTGCTTGTTCTAAAGGGTAAATAAAAAGCAGAAACAGTGGAACAGAAAAGTATAGCTGGGATTGTAAATGTCATTTAAATAGTATTTTTTTAACTAAACAGTCACACACTGTATTAATTAAATAAGTACAGTATCCTCCCTTTTGCAGATTGGGAAAACAGGCCTGGAGATTAATGAGTTGGTCAGGATTACACCCACATATTAAACCACAATTAAACTGGAGCAACTCATGGCAGCCTTCTAAAGAGTTTGGGGAGTCACTCAGCACCTCCACTTGGTTTTCCCTATCAGTTACACAAAATATTTTACTTTCACAAGGAAATTGTGAGGCTTAGGGCATATTTTGAAAAGAAGCTTTGCAAACTATAAAAGGTGGGGGCTTCATTCTCTTTTCAGTTAGTGCTGATAACTTTAATAGGAGCTTAACAATCCATTGTGGGAGGATGGATTTCCAGATTCACAGGCTATAAGAGGACAGTGGGACAGTGACTTGATTTTTTTGGTGTTTTATCTTGTAAATATACTAGACCTCATTCTGGAGTTTTTACTTCATTCCTGCACAGTCAAAATTCAGCATTGGTTTCATGCTTGCAGTGAGGCCTGCAAGCTCTCAGGGTTAAGCACATGACATAGGCTGTTCTTCCCCTCAGCATTACACATTTCTGCCCAGGGTTTTAAGATTAAGATGCTTTCAAAACCATGAGTGGCTGTAGCCAGGAAAAAGAGAAAGAGCAGAGTCTTTCATGTTTGATGCTAAGCTACGACTTCTCCGTTGTCTACTAATTAAGCAATCTGTTAATAGTGCTTTGGTACATACTAATGTTAGACAAAAACCAGTTTTGTTGCTAGAGAAAAAGCTGCTATTTAAAAAACAGGGCAAAAGCAAACTAATTCTGAGACTTATATCAACCAGTAGGTGTGCCTGGAGTGTTGTAAATGGGAAAGGTGGGAGGACTCTGTCTCGTTATTAGTACATGTAGAAAGACAGGAAGTACTTAGGGAAGGTTTCCCTCTTGTTCTGAGTTCCAGGAAAGTTATTCAGCCAAACACATGAATCACAAAGCAGACTAGAAGGGAGTTTCTGTGTGGCATGAAAATAACAATCTTGGAGCCTGAGCAGTGAAACAGTTTGATGCTTTTGTTCCGCTGCAGATTTTTCATGGAAAATAGCAACCCCATGAATATCTGACAATGAGATGTCTTAGTGCCTGAAATGTGAAGTTTATATAAGAGAGAGTGTCTTACTCATCAGCTGCTCTATTTTAAGCCCTGCTCAGCATGAGGGCTTTCATTTTGTGATCTATTTGGACGGCAGCTGGTACATTAGGGTTTTACATTAGCTGACATCTTTACAATCTGAAGGATGGTTAACATAGTCCTGTAAAACCTATTCTCATATTTGTGCTCAGTCACTCATATTTCATCTTAGTGTCTTCTCTTTCCCCATGGACATTTTCTGTCCATTTCATGTTAAAAAATGGTCAATGTAGCAACAGCATTAAAGAGATGTTTCATGGTGATGTGATCAAAAAATATATATACAGCAAATGTCATAAAATATATGTGCCATTTTGATGACTGCGAAAGGCAATGAAAAGGAATCCATAGTAACATATGTTGGGGATAAATTCAACTAGCACAAATAACAGAAAAGATGGTATGTATTAATAATGATATACAAAGATGAGCTACATGCATAATTTAGATTCACTTGGAAATATTTACATCGTGGAAGGATGAAATGAATGCCAAGTCACAACCTAATTCCAAAATCCAACAATTATCGAGTAGTTTGCCTCTTGCCATGAAGTCCTAGGATTTCATCTATCTGTTCATGCAAAAAGAAAAGTCTTTTTCATCTTTGTTGATTTTAAATCCCAGTCAGCTCTAAACAAATGACAAAATAGTCCTGAGAGAAGCTGACGTTACCTGTTCCTGGAGATGCTTGGGAACAAGAGTGATGAGGAGAAAGGATAAAATAAGGCATTGTTGAGGGGTGGCAGGCACCGGACCCTTGAGCACAGCATGCAGTGGAGCTCTCTTGTGATGTTTTTTCCTGAATTCCACACATTTACTCCCTTGGCCCCACCAGACCTGACCTGCACGCCCAGGAGCTGTGCTCTGGGAGGTGTCAGGATGTCCCACGGATGACTTCAGGTGCTGGAAGGGTGATTTCACTCTTCTCAGCAGCAAAACTTGCCTAGGAAAGGTGGGAAGCTGCTTCTCTTCGCACATTTTGTTTCCCACGTGAGCAGCCTGGCATCCACTGGGTTTTGTGTGCTTGGCCAGCTAAAGATTTCAATTGCTTCTCGAAATCGTAAGCACCAATGTCACACTAGATGTATTCTCACCCAGACTGCTGCTACGATGCCTTGGGTTTGAAGGGAGGGATTTAACAAAGGAAAATAAGGGTATAGGTTTCTCTGGGTCTGCATTGAAGGCACTTGGGACAGTAGTTTCATGTTCAGACTCAGGTGTTTATTATTTCTTATCAGTAAAACAGTCTCACAACCATGAGTTTGACTGCAAGGCACAAAATGGTTAACAATCTCTTGTTGCAAGGTCTTTTAAGACTAAACTATCCAATTAAGAACTGACACCTGGATTATTTTCCCTTTTAGCCCAATAACTGATCCAAAGAGCTGCAATGTGGACTTTTCTGCCCAATTACAAAATGCCACCCAAACCCAAGAAGAAGAAGGAAGAAGAAGCATGAAGAAGAAACTCAGGACAACACCCTGTGCCCTTCATTTTGCTTCCATCTACAGCATACTAAAAATCCCAAAACCTAAATTTCTCTCCTAAGTGATACGCCTACACTACTCTCTATAATCTGTTTCACACTTTTGTGGATTCTAGTCTATCTTGAAGTCTAGGAAACTTTCTCCATGAATGAGGGTCAAAGTCAGTGCTCCCCTGGGGGTCAGGACACCCCAGAGCAGACAGAGAAATATTCCCAGTGCCCTGGGTTTCCACATAAGGGGATTTAACCTCCCTTTGTTCCCCACGAGTGGTGGCCAGGAGGTTCTGCACCACAGGAGTCCTTCAGCTCTGCTTTGTGCTGGTCTTGCATCCACCACTCATTTCTCCTGCAGCTGCCCAAACAGCTTGAGCTTGAATTAACGCTACAAAGCTCCCTCCAACATCTGACACAGGCCCCACCCTCTCCACACCCACCCCATGGCTTCATGAATCTGCTTATTCATTATGTGCACGTCACTGGGCGTGGCATAAATTTGAATGATTCTTGCACTTCTTTGATATCAATGTGATGTTTATATTTCCATATGTGACCACAACAATGAAAATTAGGGCCTTTACAGAATGATTTTCACTCCTAAAATGTATTATTCTATGCTTTGTGAGCAATTATTTTTTTTCTTTTTACTTCAGAAAAAAACCCAGTAGTTCTCAGTGTGGTGAGCAAACAGATGATAATCAAAGCGACCTCTTACACTGTTCGTCTTAAACAAGACACAGACCTATCCCCTCACCATGAGCATGTGTTTGGAGACAAGAAGGGCATGGAAGGACTAGTCTGGACCATAGCAGACTGCTCTTAAGTCAGTTCTGATGTTTCTTGAAAGTGTGACACAGCAGCTTGACCATGGAGTCAGAGGGAGTGGGGTGGACTAAAACATTCATTGCTGCCAGATAACATGAGGGGCTGTGAGGGAGCCCAGGGCAGGGCAGAGGGTACAGTGTAAGCAGATGGTTATGCCTTGCTCTGAGCGCTGCAGATTTCTCTAGAATATGTTAATCAGAACATTTTAATGACCAAAATAATGCAATTTTTTTCAATAAGAAATGCTGGTGGGCAGTTGCATTTCTTGTCCAGTATTGCTTCAGTGATTTTCACATAATGCCAATGCAAATTAAGATACTCTGTGTATGCACTTACTGTTTATTTCCCTGTCCATTTCTTTGCTTCCTTGTAGGTTGTGCATTTATTAGCTTTATGTCCTATGAACCAATGTTTGAAACAGAGATGGAGAAACAATGCAGGAGATTATAGAGGAGTCTTAACAACTTAATGACAGACAAATATGCAACACCCAACAAAATAAAACCCTGTTCTGTGCTTTCTCACACACTCCTCTTGCAGGCTCCTCGGCCAGAGAGCCAGCCTTGGTGTGATACCTACAGCTCTCTTCCTTTTATGGAAAGAAAATCTATGTTAAAATTCTTTCCTGCCTTCTCAGGAGGGTAATCCTTTTAGGTATGTGGTTTTCTACTGTTGTTTTACACTTGATCTTTTAATTAATTCTAACTCCAAGTTGGAAGTAGCAGCTTGGGGTAGCCAATTATTTTGAGTTTCCTTAGGTTTGCTTCCATAATCCTTATGCTGTGTCATACTGAATTATGTCGATGGCATAAAACAACATAATGCCTTCTTTTTAATATTTTTAAAGTCTCTCAAGATTCTCCACTGAAATACAAGATAAAAATGAAAATCATTGCTCCTTTTGTTGGTTCTGTTGTGGTACACCTAGTTCTTTTTTCACATTATCTTTTTGTTTGTGATTTTAGGTACTAGCTTGAGGTTCAGAGGGTAAAAGGCTAAAACACCACAAATAACAATGTAAGTTAATCAGTAATTACATTAATTGGTCAATGTGAAGATTTTGCATTAGTAAAAAACCACAGACTTCTAATACTTGGCCTGTATTCAGACATTTCTACCTGTTGCTTTTGGTATTTCTCAGGAGTACTGAGTTCCCAAATATGACTAAAAAAAGAAATCACACACTTACTGGAAGTATGAAGGGTAGCCAAGATTCTCTTGGCACACTAGAAATGCATTCTGCATAACTCATGTAACCTTGTGGAATCCATTTAGATTTTAATAATCTGTGGATTTGTGTAATGAATGTAACCTAACTCAGCATATCTGCAAAGGTATGCAAGGTAGCTCTGAAACTACAAATAAAATGACAAAAAAATTTGCAAGAAAATGCTGTCCAGATAGTTTCATTTTTCATGGCATTAACCTGATCCTGAAATTTAAAATTAGTTTTAAAATTTTAATTTAAAATTTAATGAAGACCTGAAACAATTGTGGCAAATGGGGAAAATAGACAGTGGCATGATGAACAAATCATAGCTGTGAGCAACAGTAAGTGTGCATTTTATTCAGCTGACATAGACCCAGAATGTCTCACTTCTGACCTACAGTTAGTCCTGGAAGAGAGTTCTGATTCTGTAGTCATCAGTGAGCTAAAGAAAAGAAAGTGGTCACACAGTGAGGTCTGAGCAGTTTGTCTGATGGTGCCAAAGCTACAGGAGTGAGAGAGTATCTGTTTGATTGTGCTGGCAAATTTTGGCTCTTTGAGTCACCTGGGTGATGCACACAGTGTTCACATAGGTACCACCAAAGGGGTATCAGGGACAGCCAAAGGTGATACAGAGACTCCATCCTCAGAAGGCATGACAAGACACTTCATTATTAGAAATCTACAGTTCTTATAGAAACAATGGTGGACCTAAGGCCTGATTGGCCTTTAGGAATCTTCTCTCACATTATTGGTGAACGATGATTAGCACACTCTGGAGAATTGTATCTATAAACAATGGTTACAGAAAGAGAGATAATAATTGTTTTAATTCTTTCTCTGAGCTTTCTCACAGCTTCTCACAGCTTCCCAGGAAAATCCTGGGACAGCTATGTCTCTCTCTATTCAGAGGATATATGATTACCACACATAGGTTGTAGGGCTTTTTCCTATTATAGTCATTATTATGTCTTCCAAGTAGATGTAATTTGCTGAGACAAATTATTGAAGAGATTTATTTTCTGTTGTTGGTCCTGTCTTGCTTATTACCACAAGGAGTGCATGTGTTTTCCTTTTAATCCAAAGGTGTCTCGTTCTGAGGGTGGCTGTGTTTGAGGACTGCAGTTGTGGTTGGTTAAACAGTGTTTTGTTGTTTGGGCTGTCACAGGGAAGGCAGTTAAATATGCACATGCCTTATTATTATAGGGCAGATAGGTCAGTAAATCATCAGGTGAGTGTTTGCTTGTGTGAGGTATTTCAGTGTGTGTTAAATTCGGGCTGCCAGCAGAGGATGAGCAAACACTCGTGATGGAGCTTGGTGCAG
>VYZP01048086.1:0-11296 GCA_013400635.1 Hypocryptadius cinnamomeus | reverse complement strand
GCAGCAGTGAGGGAAGATCTCAGGGCAGCAGCTGGCAGGCAGTGACTCCACCAGCACAAGGCCCTCTCCTGCTCGCATGGTGCTCAGAGCTGGTTTTGGGCAACTGCCAATCTCACAGCCAACAAACAGGATCCTAAGCAGAACTGGGATATGTGCTCTCTCTCACCCTGGCCCACAGCATCCCTGGGGGAGTTCCTTCTTCAAGTGCCCTGCACTAGGGATTTTGTGGCTGCTGCCATTTTGGTGGCTGCTACTTCATGCCAGCTATGAAAAAGCCACTTGACATTGTGCAACTTAGATGAAGCCTTGCGATTTGTGCTGAAAGCACAGCTACAGAAACACAGAACCTGCACATGAACACAGAGGTGCTGCCCTGACCCCCGCCAGGCATGGCCCATGGTAACCCCTGACTGTGTGTCGGGCAGGGTGCCAGCCTGCACATCCATCCTCACCTGCCAGAGAGCCACACCAAGCCCAGCTCGGGTCCCAGCCCAGATGGCAGCACTGCCACTGCTGTCTGTGTCAGGCCAGGTCAGTGGCAGCTACCACCAATCAAAAGTTTTAGGACTTGGTGTCAGAGCCTGCAGTCTGTCAGGGTGACTTTGCCTTGAAAGCTTGGATGGCAGTAAAGATGAAAAATGGTTCTGCCATTTTCTCCTCATCTGCCCTCAAACTATTTATGCCCAGCAGGTCTCAGAGGGGCTGCTCCCACACGTGGCTCCTGTTCCTATCCCTGGGCTGCCTGAAGCTGTGGCTTCCTCTGAGATCAGGGCAGCTGAAGGCTGGGAAAGGAACACCCTTCAGGCACAGTGGAGAGGCAGCAGGGATTAAAGAAATCTCATGAAATCCACACCTGTAGCTCACTCAGGGAGGCTCTCCCCCACCTAAAGGCAGCCAGGAGCTTTGGCAAACAGCATCAGTCCTTCTCTGGAGTGCCCAATAATGCTGTCTCTGCACAAGGACTTGAAACAGGGACAGGATACAGGGGATACACTGAACTGGAAGTGTCTCAGAAGCTGAAAACAGGAGGGGTTTAGAAATCTGTAGTTTTTCTGGAATTTTCAAATAAAAAAAAATCTATTTTTTCCTGAAGTCCAAAGCTAGCTAACTTTTTTCTAAGTGTTCATTTCAACAGGCTTTCTCAGTCTTCCTGACCAAAACACTCGCCAGTGCCCCATATGAAATTCCAACTCAAAAAGATAGTTTTGAAGACTGCTGCTACCAGCTGACAGGAAAGCTGAATTCCAGTTTCTGACCTTCTTCTGATGTCATAAGTATAGAGCAACATGAAAAATGACTAGAACCAAGGCACCAGTTGTGGGTTGAATCAAACACTTCACATCCATTTGACACAAGTGTAAATCCACAATTAAAATGGGGGTAAAGAAGACAGGGAAAATGAGCCAGTTTTGGTCCTCATAACAAAATCACCTCTCAAGAACGCTGTGCTGAGGTTTTTTGACTCAGTTCATCCCACAACAACACACTGAGTTAACTGCAATGCCAGGGAGGGCTTCAGAGAGACAGGAATGGTTTGGACCCTCCTAGAAAACCCCCCATCTGAAGGAATGGACTGGGGGAAGCTGAGGGAAAATGAGGATCTGTGACTTGTCATGTTCCCCACATCCTGTTTGGTAAGTGGTGCCCAAGAGAAAGAAAGGGGTGACCAGAATCAAAATCCAGTGGGTCAGAAGCCTGCATGAAGGTGGGGGAAAAATCTGCTGCATGTTGGCATCTTAGGTCCTTCCCTTTGGCTGATACCATGCCTGCAGTTGCCCTGCCAGCCTGTTTTATCCACCAACCTCAGCTACAGGCAGCATCATGCCCATCGAGCTGGAAATCTCTGTCATGCAGAGGATTTATGAAAAGTATTTTGCTTTTGTCCCCCTGAAATTACATCATTCTCCTCTTTTATCTGTCTTAAGTGTCAGGAGAGTGTGATGTTAATGAGATGTACAAAGGCTTTTGGGTAGCTGAACAGTTTTATAGTCCCACATTGATAAATTAAAGCATTTGTCACTGTTACCCCGTTAATGTTTCTTCCTGAGATCAAAGCCTGGATTTGCTGCGGTAAGTGGGACCGGCCTCTGCTCCGCATCACCACACGTTACCTTCCGAGGAGACGAATTGTGGTTCTGCATTTCCACATTCTCAGTTTAATCACACCCTGATTCTCACACCTGCTGATTCCCATCTCCACATGAGGCATGCAAGCCTTTTTTTTATTATGGATTTTCTCCTTGCTACCTGTGTGGAAAGCCTGACTGTCTTGTTTCAGGACAATCACTTTCTTCTGGCTCTGAAAGGTTGCTTCTGCAGTAAAGAATACAGACAATTTCCTTCCTTCTGGAACCCTGGACTCAGTCATATTAATTTACATTTATATAGCACCTTTCATCCCTGAAGATCCCAATGCACTTTACAAACTCCCCCTCTCTGTACACAGAAGCTGTACAAATAGACAGGCTACATAAACAGCCACAGGATCCCAGTGCCAGCCTCTGAAACACATCCCTCTGCCTCTATTCCCAGCACACTCGTGGCCATCCAGCTCTGCACACACCTCCATCAAGGAGGAAAACACGGCAGTGTGATTTAGAGGCACCTCAGGAAGCACGAGGGATCTGAGCAAGCAGCAGAATGGCTTAACAGCCTGGCTGAGTGACATCTCTGCTGCATGGGTTAAAATGAGGCAAAAGCTGATTTGGGGTGAGTTACATCTCACTGTTTTAGTGTTGTTGGCAGTGCCTGTAGAAATCCAGGTTTGCTGCTCCCTCCTACTGATGGGTAACCTGATGGGTAACCCTCGAGTAGTTTATTTTTTAAAACTGGAAAGCATCTGCTTGCTTTGCAATGGAAACAAGGGGAAACAACCCCCCCTCCCAACAGCAGTGGCTGAGTGGCTGCAGCCAGTGTGAGGATGGAGGAGAAGGGAGCACCCAGCATACCTGAGACACCTTTTTGACCACGTCGCTGCCCACCAGGAAGCCCTGCGCGTAGGAGCGCGCCGCGATGAAGGCTCGGGTTGCCTTCACCTTCAGGTCCCTGGGCACCTCCCCGAAGGGCTTGTGCTGCTCGGCGTGTTTGACCATGCAGTCCAGGTACTCGTCCGTGATGTGGTACTGGGGGTTCAGCAGCTTGAAGAGCCTCTCCAGCAGCCGTGTCCAGAACTCATTGAGGGCCTCTTCCAGGTTGATGTTGGAGCTGCGGTAGTAGCGGCGCAGCTCGCTGTACAAGTCCTTGAACACCTTCACGTTTTGAGTGTACAACTCTCCGTACAGGCTTGGAAAGGCATCATAAAGGGCCTTCTCTGACTTGTTCAACAAATCCTGGAAATAACCTGAAAGATGAGAAAAGGAGAGGTGATGCATCAGCTGGACAAGCTGGAATCCAACAGGCTGTGTTATTGGGCAGCACAACTGAATACCCTGAGAAAAGAGAAGGGCCCTAACAGAGCTTTTCCTCCAACCAGCATTACCCACACTCTCAGGTCTGAGCCTTAGCCATGAAGACAGAAGGAGGAAACTCCCCCCACACTCTCAGGTCTGAGCCTTAGCCATGAAGACAGAAGGAGGAACCCCCCCTTGCCCCTTCATGCTGGAGAACCCTGGTCTGGGTCTCTCCAGCTCTTCTGGCAGCCTCACCTGGAAGCAAAGCTGGGTCTCTTTTCTGAATGTGCAAGGTGTCACAGTGTCACTTATAAGTTTTCTTCACAGCTGGCATTGTTTACACAAACCCTAAGCTGCCACATGTTATTTCCAAAGCCCTGGTGAGATGAAGCAGGGCTGCCAGCACGGTGCCAACCCTGCCCAGGGACATCCCTGGTGGTGGCAGCCAGGCTGGCTCTGGGCACAGCCAGAGTCCAGGTGCAGTGTCAGGAACAGGCACATCTTCCTGGGTACTCCAAGGCAGGGCTGTACCCAAGGGCTTTTTAACTGAGGCCAACGTTCTCTGGGCTTCTCATCCTGTTTGCTTTCTTGGGTGTGCATCCTGCTTTTGCTCCAGCATAAATAACAGAGTGCTTTTACACCTCTGGTTCAGTGGTCTCAGATGTGACAGAAATGTGACTCTCTTGCTACACACAGCAGGGTAAGAATGACAGATTTGACTCCTCCCTTGCCAACATCTTTAGGTATTTCCATCATCTCAACTGCCAGCTACTGCCAGGCTGAGACTGCACAGTAGGGAACTCATAGCAGGATTGGCCTGATCCAATTAATTGATGTACATAAGCAACTTTAATCATCACTGAAGTCAGTCAGAGGAAAAATAAATTAAATAATAATTTTAATTTCAATTACACTTGTACTTTTAGGGTCTTTTTGAAGCAAACCTGATTAAACTATTCTTTAAATCTAAATTACTTTTTTTTTTTTTTGTGATGCGTTTATAAGCTCTAGTTGTAAAGAAACTGTTATTCAATTAAAATCAAACAGCATGCATTTAGGTACATAAATTAACTTCACGGTGCTAGACATATAAGAAAAGAAAGAGAACCTCCTGAAAAATGCATACTGCACGTATAAAGCTTTATTAAACAAAGTATTTTTTGACTAAATGGCACTGACTACAATTAAGGACCTCTAAAATTGTAGAACTAGTAAAGCTCAGATCCATAAATATCCTTACGTTCACTGACTCAGAAGGGCCATACAAGTTTTCCTATATTAATAACCTCTCACTGGTTTCTCAGATTTGAATGAAGCTAAAACTTAACAGGTGAATCGACCAAGTGAAAAGAACCCTCTGCATCTGAGCCACAGGTTGCTAACACTGAAAATTCCTGTGTTATTTTAACAAAGCAACACTGACCATTAATAGCCTGGCCTTCTCCAGCCCCTGTCATGTGCTGCTTAATAGATTAAAATTTCATTGAAGAGATTTTTGTTTTTAAAAGATTGTGAGGAAACTAGCACTAGGTCTTAGCAGAAGTCTGGTTTAATTACTCATGCAGAAGTAGAAAGTAAAAATCTGTTACCTGGAATGTTGAATAAAAACTGGTTTTCAATTGGGAAGAAATTTATTCTTATTCAACATGACTGGGTGGGAAGTTTGTATCTCCAACCATTTTTACTGGGATTCCTCCATCTCTCAAATGACTGATCATGCACCTTCCCCACTAAAACTGGATTTCCCCCTACAGACACCAGGTGTCAAGGCAGCAAAGTCACCTATGACCTTGCAATGGGGGCTTCTCAATAGGGAAAAAAGACAAAAACGGATCCCATCAGCTTAATAAAGAGAGATGCTGCACTCACCTGCAACAGAAACAAACCACAAAGTTTCTCTGATGCTGATGAGGTATCTAAAAGCTCTTCCCTACCTTAATGCATCACTCCAAACACTGCGGGTTGCCCATTCACAAGTTAATTAAACTGAGCTCAAACTCCCTTCCTTGTACAATCAGTGTTCTTTTCTGTGTGACAAGAGACACGAACTGAACAATTTGCTCAGCAGTTGAGGTACAACCTGCAGCTTTGCACTCACCATCAGGAGGAAGAAAATATCAACAAACACAGCCCAGTTTGTCAATTCAAGGCAAAATTACTTTCTTTGTTTTGCTACAAGAGAAACAAGATATATATCTCCCTGTCAAAAAATTGGAGACTGCTCTCAAAAAAGTCAAAGCTAATTAAGGGCTGATGAACTGTTACTTCTCACCCAAGTGAGGGAACACTGATTAAAGCCAATTCATTTGTGGCTGGTTCTCACAAAGTTCTTCTAGATTTCACACACTGAGGGAAAAAAATCTACACTAGCCAGGAAAAATTAATTAGCAATTAAGTCTACAAGTGTTTGTGATGAATGGCTGACCTGGCAGGGAATTTAAATGCCCATTTTGCGGCATCAGAAGGTAGCACGAAGTGAGGTTTGTCAAGAGGGATGCCAATGTCCCTGTTCCTCAGTACAGTGTCAGCTGAGATCTCCCAGTAATACTGCATCTTCTCCTGAACACCCTGTCTGCTAATGTCCAACCTTTTAATGAGTTTAGACATGTGCCACAGATTAAGGATGTGCAGGGCCTTGGGATAAGACAACCTGCTGAGGCATAGTCCAGGCTCCTGCTGTTCTACCTTGATTTCAGGTAGAAGGAATGATTTATTTGAGGGGGAGCAGCCCGTTATCTGTAGCCATGCAGGGTGGGGGACCCTCAGGTGATGGGGTGCTCCAAGTCTCCAATAATGCAGCTGTCCCACTGCTGCTACCAGGAATAACCAGTAACAGGGCCAGCAGCTTTGGATGTATCAGCTCCCACTTGGTCACCACTGCTGGGTCTGCCCTGGCTCCTAGAGCACCACTGCAGTGTTCAGCTCAGGCAGGGCAACAGCACATGGAGCAGCTTCACCCATGGCACAGCTGGACACAGCCCCGAGCCCCTGAGCTCTGCTGCTGCCACATTCTCTGTGCCAGCAGCAGGCTCAAGCCATGAGCTGCACCCAGGCACTGCAGAACAGGGCTTTGTCAGCCCTGTGAATGGCAGGGATGGAGGGAAAGGGCTCAGCTGCACCCAGGCACTGCAGCACAGGGCTTTGTCAGCCCTGTGAATGGCAGGGATGGAGGGAAAGGGCTCAGCTGCACCCAGGCACTGCAGCACAGGGCTTTGTCAGCCCTGTGAATGGCAGGGATGGAGGGAAAGGGCTCAGCTGCACCCAGGCACTGCAGCACAGGGCTTTGTCAGCCCTGTGAATGGCAGGGATGGAGGGAAAGGGCTCAGCTGCACTCAGGCACTGCAGCACAGGGCTTTGTGAATGGCAGGGATGCAGTGAAAGGGCTCACAAGGAGCCCATGCTGAAGCTATAAAGCCCTTCTAGCTCCAGGAGGCACCACTGCCCTCCCATCCCTGGGGGCAGCAGCACAGCTGAGGTGGTTCTGCAGAGGGTCCTTCCCTCTGAAAGGATGCATTTGCTTCCACTGTGAGTCACAAGAAAGCAGTTACAGATTCTGTGGACCTGTGCTGAAAAACTCATGGCTGTTCTTGGCTTCTTGGAGCCCCAGGAACTTCACAGTACCAGCCAGAGACACCTCCCTGCAAGTCACCTGCTAAATCTACGACTGGCCTTCCCCTCTTTCAAAAAGTTTCCTTCAGGAGCCACTGGCAGGTGAGTCCTTCCTCAGCACTGCCAGCTGAGGGACACAACAGTGCCAAGCCCAGCAGGTGGCTTTCAACACCAGTACTTCAGACAAATCAAACTCCATTTTCCCTGGGTCTATGCAAGGCACAGCTCCTCAACCAAGGCTGCTCCTACATGAAGCATCACCTTTCACACCATTTTGCTGCAAAGTATTCAAAAGAAAAGTAAAATTAAATGGAAGCCTCTTTTATTACTATTATTATTGCTTCTCACTTCCAGGCTCAGAAACAAGACAACTGGCTTTGCTCAAAGGAAATTTGTCTTTTGGCAGAGGCCAGGTCTGAAGAACTCTGCCTCAAATGCAAAGATGACAGAAAGTTATGAATAAAGAAATGAAAGGTTTCTACAACCAAAACAATTCTGCCACCTTGGCTTTCTCTTGCTGTTGTAGTGACAAAAACTTACTTCTCAGAGAATTAAGTTTTCAACCAGAATCTATAACCTTTGCATTCAAGAGAGATTGCAAATCCCCACCCATTTCCCTGCTTCGCAGCTTCCCAGTGTTCGCAGCTCATATTTTCACAGTTTCCACATTTTCACAACTCTGGATTCAAACTGGGAAGCTGTGAACAGCACGGCAGGGACCGGCAGTTTCTCTCTGAAGAAAGTTTTGAGCTTCTCCTTCCTCAGCGCTCCCAGCACCGAATACTTTATCCAAGCTCTCTGCTACCATTTGATCACTCAACATCTGGAGCACACTGGGGTTTCTTCAACTAATCCAGTGATGGAATGGGAATGGATGCAGGAGGGAAAGAGATCACTGAAGGAAGAACATCCAAATGCTCTTTAGGCAGGCGGCAGAGCTGGCTTCCTTCAAGCCCCATCAAATTTCAGAGGCCTGCTAGAGGAAATACAAGAAATGGAGAAAGGTGACTGAATTTCAATTTCAATATTATTAAAATTTTAAGCAGAAAGCTGCAGCACAAAATGTCTTACACACAACTGGGAAGAGTTGAGACTGGAGGAACACCAATGCTGTTCTTGTGAAAATGCCATGGAAGTTTTGCAGCAATGGGTGAAATTAAAACCCTTCTGCTGGTCAGACAGCTTTGCCTGTTGAGCTCTGTTTGTGGTCTGAGGGCCTTGTCATGAACTGCCAGGACAGAGGGAGGTGGGGCAACACTATGAGGAGGAGGAAGTATCAGATCCTCAGTTTGGAGGATCAATTTCTCAGTTTTGAGTGAGCACACGGGCCTGTGGTGGAATTCATGCAGGGCCAGAGCCACAGAGCTCTGGAGGAAGGCTCTATGAACAAACTGTGGTGTGTCAGGACTGGACTGAGAACAGGAGAGGAAATGTAGCTGCTTCTATGCTGTCCTGAACCCCAACCAAAACAGGGAAAGAAAGAGGATGGAGGTGTCTGCTACAGCAGAGCCCCTGCTTGGTGCCAGCCCTGCTGGTCTGAGGAAGAGTCTTTTTCTGGGCTGAGCTCCCATTTAATACCCTGCCACACTTCCCAATACCAATTTGCTTCTCCAGTTGGTTCTAATGCTGTTCTTGCAGTTAACCTACCATTAGGAAGGAATAATTCAGCAACAGGTTTAAGCCATTAAAATCCAAATCTAATGCATTCATGCCCATTTTATTCACTTCAGCAAGTACAATGACACTTTATTTATAAAATTATTATTACTAATTTAAGCACTACCCATGGCTGTGCTGAAGAGCTGATATCAGTGCAAGAGGAGTGATTTACTCTGGTTCACACCTTGGCTGTGTCCTTCCACAGGAAATGACCACAGTGAGACTGAGTGACTTAGCTCCATGTGCAGATAGCCCTGGATGCAGCTGGTGCTATTTTCCTCTCTCCTCACAGCTTCACACTCCTGTAAAACTGCTGCTCTGGGGCTGTCTCCTCAGTCCTGAGCCACCTTGGAGAACACAGTCCCTCTCTGCTGTCGTCTGGATCACTCTCATGTACATCCCTCCCATCGCCCCTGATTGGTGGCTGTGACCAAAGAGGCATCAGGATAAACCAAAACTCAGATTGCAACAAAAAAAAAAAGCCAAAAAAAATGGAGATAAAATCAGCTTTTCCCTAGAAGCCAAAGGCTGAGCATGAATGAATGTGCTAGGATATAATAATTATGATGTCTTTAGGTAATACAACTTCAAAACTTTAAGGATTTGCTCCAAAGAGCCACTTGACTGATATTTCCTCTGCACACTGTGTTCTGGGAGTGTGTGCTGAGAACTGGGTGGGAACACAGAACTGAAGAGATGTTGTGGGTCAATGAGAAAAAAAGTGCCAGCTCTGCCATGCAAGATCAATTTTGTACTCTCCTAAACCTGCTCAGTGCCCAGCACAAAAGCACTTCAAGATTTTGACCTCAATCCTGCTGGAAGGTTGGTCCAGGGCACCTCCTCTGACAGGAGGATTTCTTTTCTCAATTTCTGGTCTAAGTTCATTCTTTATCCACTTGGTCTTTGTCAATATGATGTTGTAGTTTCAATTGCTGGGGTTCTTTTCCTGGAGCTCACTCTTTGAGACATTTACTCACCAAGTGTCACACTTTCTCAGCATCCATGCTGCCTTCCTACACAAATGAAGGTACTTTCCCCTCTTTACACCTGACAGGCTCTCCAGTCCTCTGGATCACTCCACTAGCTCTTTTCTTCTCCTCTTCTGCTTGGCATTAACTCTTCTTAGGTGTGGGTGGTCAGAAGCACAAAGAACAACTCCTCTCCTTCACTGGCAATAACACTGTGAATACTGCAAGGACTGCACTTGCCTTTTTTAGGAATGCATCACATTAGCATTTCACAGACTTTCTGCCACCAACTGGTACATCCCTAATTCTCCCCCTTGCTATTTCCAACCAATTAATCCCTATCTGTACGCCTAACTCTGAAATACTGAATTTCATCCTATTTCTATTATTTTGGTTGTCATGGTTATCCACTATCCTCTTCAATAGTGACAACTTTTCCCAGCACTACGCCACCAATTAATCTCATGACTGCATTCTTATCATTTGTGCCAGTTTTAATGGGGCTGTTAACTAGGATGGGGTCTAGGGCTGTCTTGAGAACCACGACTGGGACCTCCCTCCAGACCAGGAGCTCATCTTTCAACACAGTGTATTGCTGCCTCCCCCTTAGCTAGTTCACCTGATAATTCCTTCACTAATTTCCATCTTCTTCAGCTTAATTAACTACTCAAGGCACAGATGCAAATGTCTTTGAAGTCTCCTGAGATGGATTAGTTGATAGAACAGACACAGCACGAGCAACAGTGAAAGCAGGCTTCGGATATAGGATTTGACAGAATCTCTACGATCTCAAGCTGCCTTTGGGTAAGAGAAAAAGCTGGCCTTCCTTAAACTGGTTTAGACTGGGACATACAGCAGACAGCTTGCTTCTTGTGGTAGGGAAGAGCTTTTTGAGACAACAAAAACCTTTTCCTGCAAAAGAGAGATGCTGTTGCATGCAAATGCTGTTTGGAGCAGGGTTCTTCTGGTGAGGAGAGGAGCTTCTGCCTAGGAGGAAGCACCTCCAGTCACTCCAAAGAAACTGCACTTTTCCCGCCAGGACTTGGATAACATTTTCATTTCATTGTGTTGAATGGCAGAGAGATGTAATTATTTGCAGCTATTTCTTCTTCTGCATATTGCCTCTCCTCTGTTTGTATAATTTTCCAAGACAGGTTGCCTTTATCTAAGTGAAGCAGGACTGGATCCAGCTATCAAAATAAGGGAGTGGAGGATGTTCCCTGGCAGGGAAGCTCCCCAGAGGAAAGAGCTGACCCTTACTCCAGGAACAGTGGGAAGCTGGATATTCTGCTTGTCCTCCTGATAAGCACCAGGGCCCAAAAGGATGTCACCCAAGGTGACAACAACAAGTCTGGGTGTCACAAGCACAGCCACAGAGACCCTATCCAGCCCCAGCTCTCTCCAAAACATGGCTGGTGAAGAAACCACTTCGGGCATTGATGATCCCAGTGCTCAGTATTTCAATCCTTATGACCCTTGGAAACAGCTCTGTGCAAACTTTAAGACACCCCTGAAGTCAAATTCAACAAATCTTCAGAGACAAGAGACACTTGGGGCTGGGGGTAAAGAACACAAAATGATCTATAGAAGGGGCAGGACACAGAAGCAGAGCCCGTGCAAAGACTGCAGCACTAACAGGAGTCAGTGATGCCTTGTGAAGGCTGACCTAGA
>VYZP01048080.1:1664-25099 GCA_013400635.1 Hypocryptadius cinnamomeus | reverse complement strand
TTTAAGCAAGCCTCAGATATTACATTAATGCCACAATGACTCAACTATTCCATCTGCCAGTTTCACACACAAATCATGGTAATGAGTTCAACAGGAATATTTGCATATTTTGGGCTGACCTCAAGTGCAAGTATTCACAACACCAAAGGAAAACAAGGATCTTAAATTACTACACAAGCTAATGAAAGAGTCTGAATAATATTTAACACAAACCCATCAATGTATTTATATTGCTGGTGTTTCAGAACATGAGTAAAAGCTTTCAGGAACAGGATACTAAGTTTAGGTTCACAAATCCAATTTACCTGTTCATCTGAACCATCATTACAAAAGCCTGGTATATCTCATTACTTCAGTTCTGAGACACTACTTCTGAATTTATTTTCCAGTAGGTTTGGAGCAGCTTCAAATTTAATTCTTTAGTCTGATTTTTTGGTATGGATTGAAGAAATTAGCTTACTAAAAGTCATGATGGAAGATTCAAAATGTGTTTGTCACACAGATTTCAGAGAATTCAACAAAAAAGCATATGAAAAGACCAGAAATCCTGCAGAGACAGTAACTAAGAACAGCAGAAGGGCAAGATCTACTTAGTGAAGTATTTTGAAGCAAGTCAGTAAACTTTAGTTTTATTCACAAGAGTAACTACTTACACACAGCTAAAGCTTACCAAAAGCATGCAAACTTTGATATCTTCTGAGCATCTTATCTGAACTGCAGCCACCACTGTTACATATGAATGCTGACATCTGTTTTCCAACTGATGCTTCCAGGAACATTTGAATAATTTTGCTTAACACAGCCTCTTCCTTGAGTCTTCCTACTCAATGAATGCTAAGAAATGCTTCCTTGCATGTACAAACAGAATCAAAATACACAGTCAACCTCAAACTTAATTCTATGAAGGGGTATCCAAAACAAGCACCAGTAATTCTCAAGACTACTCATCAAACAATGAGCAGCACTTGGCATAGGAATTCATGGCAAATTAAAATCATACAGTTGACCAATACTGTTTTAGGACAGCCACACTGACATGTCTCTCCTTATCCACACACTTTCTATGTATTTCACAGCTGTTTAATCTTGGAAACACACTGATCAGCACTATTTCTAGCCTCAAAAGCCACTATGTGTAATGTGGTAGACAGTAAATTTTATCTACTACTCATGCAGCAAGATGCTGCTTAAGGATGTCCTTTATTGTAAATGGATTAGAAAGGTGAAACAAGACAGAAAAACAAAGGACCCGCTATAAATGCTTATCTATTACTTATAACCAAACATGTGTCTATTTCCAGAAAATAGGCAACACTAGACCACAGCAACAGAGTTGAAAGATGGCTAAGTGGAAAGGGAATACAGAAACAGTAGAGAAACACACTGCCAGAGATACGAAGAAAACAGGAAAAGGACATGTAAAATCCTGAAAAATAACTAGAAAGTGGCAATTAATACAGCATGAAAAGAGTCAAGTTGTCATTCGATGGATCTTAACTTTAAAAAACACAACACTTAATAGGAAAAACAAATACTGAATGACTAGACCAGAAACAGACCCGGGAACATTAAATTTATTTAGATGCCAAGCCTGGGCAATAGAACACAGGCCATTGATGTCAGTGGGTCACAGCACACATTTCAAAAATATGCCTTACTCTTGCTCCACATGAAGCAACGAAGATTAACTGAGAATTCACATATGTGAAGTCTCTAGCTTTTGCTAGCATTAAAAAAAAACAAACCTGGTATACACAAATAGCACACAATCTTTCAAATTTGTCAATTTACAAAAAACTGGATGTACAGCCAATCATCTATAAACCAATCAAATGTGAACAAGCAACCAGACACCAGAAAGAACAGAAATCTCAAGAGCAAGAATCTTCCAATGTTTATCTTAGCTATGTCCAATTGTTACCCCTGTTGCTACTTATGCCTATTACCTGCCATTCTACCAAAAGGCATCTCAGAGAAGAGCTTGGCTTTGTCTTCTATTTTCCCACTAATTAGTTCAGGACAGCAGTAACCTGTCCCTTCAACCTTCCCCTCTTTATCAGCTTTTCCTTCTTTGTTATGTGTTCAATCACCCTGGTCTTACACTGGGCTTACTCCAGAATATCCATATCTTCATCAGGACAGAGTCTAACCAAAACCAGACTAAACACTGTAGATGGGTTCTCCCAGTATAAGACAGTGCAGAACAATCACAATAAGCTACCACCTTGCTTATTTCAGCCCAATATGCTGTTTACATCCATCCTGCTAGTGTGCACTATCCATGTTTAACTTCACCAGGACTAGCCAAAGCTGTTTCTATCCTGTTAGTGCCCAGACTGTACTATTCCCAAACATTCTGGAAATGAAGACACTTTTTAACTAACAATACAGACTTTTAACATTATTCTTCATTAGTGCTTCTTCTTAATTGGTTGGGATTTTTATTTTAAATTAGCATTTAGTCTACACTCATATATGTATAACCCATGAACAAGTAGCTCTATATGGGTAACTGGTATCCACCATGCCTAATGGGACACCACTTCTCAGTGCCTGAGTGCACAAATCTTCTTGGCTAATGCCTCTAAAATACTTTATTTTTGCATATGCTTAGAAAGAGGAAAAACTGTCATGCCAAAGTCTATAAATGAACAAGTTTGCAGACAGACAATTTTCTTTGCCTTTAGCATAACTAACATCAGCTAATAGCCTCAACCAGATTTTTCATCCCTGAGAAATAATCAAGTATTGGCTAACAACCTAGTATTTTGGGCATGGTATGGACAAGCTTCTTCAACACAATTTACTTGCAGTGATTAGTATTCAATGCATCAAGTAATTCAGAACAAAGAAAAGTGAATTTAAAAGAGTAAGTTAATATTATGCCATATGTAGGAGGGAAACACATGCAGACTAAGATCAAGTAAACAGACAATGAAGCTACAGTGTAACAAAGGAAAGAAAAAACTTGTCACCACAAACAAAATAAGATAGAAGTGGGAGAAAACCAAATGAAAAAAACAGCCACAAAATAGTTGAAGTTGTATATGAGGTAAGGTTGATGGGAAATGCAATCCAAGGCAAGAATAGATCTGGTCAGCAAGGCAAGTATGATAGGTTTTCACAGCTGCACTGGCTGCAAGTTACATTATGCAATCGAGACTCCAGGTTATCCAACTGTTTTAAAGTGTAAGAGGTAGTCTTATTTTTAAATAAGATGCATACCGTATTCATTAAGGCCATGGTTCCACAACTACAAACCACATCCAGTCCTGGACAGGACTACTGTGGTTTTGAATTCCTACTCCTTTCTCCCTAGATGTTTAAGGATTCTAACAGCCAGTCCATCGTGGGAGATCAGACGGTAGAAAGTGGAAACACAAAAAACCAAGATCAAATACTCTACACTTACATAGCTCCTCATCTCCAAATTTCATTGTGATGATTCATGGACCTAAACTGACTCCCAAGATTAAAAACATAAAACAATCAAAAAAGCCAGAAAAGGCTGATGCTGACACAAACAGGAAAGGACAATGACAAACCTAAGTTAGTTTGGTTTAAATGGTCATACGACCAAGGACATATACATTAAATTTAAACCCATGAAAAATACACAAAGTAGTATTTGTTTTAAGCCAGTACTTTGTCTTTTGGATCCACGTATGCAACTGGAAGTATAGTCTGAGCCTTAAAAAAAAAAACAAAAACAAAAACAAAAAACCCCACAAACTATTAACTTTCCTAGCAGGGAGCTTTTCAAATACTCTATAAACTTGTGTCTAAAAAGAAGAAAGTGATGCCTCAATAAGTTATTCCACCTTCTAGTTCTTGTACCTGCTGAAAGCCTGCACACTGTTCCCTGTTCAATTTTGTACTGCTTAGGCAATAACTGACACTCAGAAATTCAGCCTTTAACACTGGAGATGGAAAGAGAGATGAAGGAAGCACACCCAATTATCTACCATGTTACTGGGTGCACCATCTTTCCTAGATCAGGATTAAGTCACACTGTAATCTGTTCTCTTTTATGTGAGCAACAGACTGAGTTTCTGAAGTCTGTTAATAGAAAGCATGTTTGCCACTCCTTCTTAAGTGATTCTTGTGTATCTTCTCCAAACTTTATGGTTCTTCTGAATTACTAAAAAAAGCTGAGTTTAGTTCAGATCATTACTGTACTATATACAATATTAGTCAGACCATCTCAGTATTTCTATTTGTTAATTCTTTGGATAGAAGTATACATAATAATGGTCAAACACAGTGACAATAGCAAATATCCAACTTTTGCTTCTGGTAAAAAACAAATCACCTTTGTTGTGCTCTCCATTTTCCTTCATTTCTAAATTGTGATTTCTTTTTTTATTACATGGATTACAAAGGACTTCTTACCTGGCCTCTCTAGATACTACTTGGCTTCCTTAATGAGGCATCACCTACCAGAACAAAACATCATTTCCTGAATTTACTTTTTTTTTTTCAAAAAACATAACCACCCTTACAAGAAAAACTACTGCTACTACTACTAATTATTATAATAAACAAAATCCCAAATATGCACATGTGCAAACACTAGTTATAAACTCAAAAGATGTCTGGTAAATTCTGCCAGTCTAATATGCCAAACTATAAATGTTTAAGAATTCTTCTTAACAATCAATTGTTGCTCAAACAAAACGACGACATTATCTCAGGTATAACAGAACACTAGGTCTTTTCCCTTTTCTATACACACACACAAAAAAAAGAGAAAAAAGACACCAATACCACACCCATAGATCACAACTGTTATCACAGACTCCCAGGAGCCAAAGCTGTAGACCACATCATGCTAGCCACTGTGCAAACAGAGTAAAACTGTTCAAAGAGCAAACAATCTAAACATAAGGGGCAACAGATGGAGAGAGACAAAAATGAGAATACAAGGAAACAGCACCACCATAAACAATGGTTACAATTAGTTCTTGTTCTAAGGATGGTGTGTTTGAGTCCCAGGGTGACAGGAAAGGTGGTGGTTGGGGTTTGTTTTCAGTAGGCTTTATTTCCTAAAGTCAGGTTCTTCTGCATTAACAGGTTGCAACTGCCTTGCTTGTAAGAGTGCACACACAGAACTTCTCCATGCAAGATGAGTAGCACTGGAGAATGAATGAAATTATTCAACTGCTCATTATGTCACCTCCCAAACAGCACTTACAATCTCATTAACATCAAAAAACAGTTAGTACCCTCCACAGTTAAATCCCAACATTAAAGGTAAGTAAAACCTGTTGGTTTTACCACCATAAAATGCAAAAGGCAAAAAGACTGGACAGTCAAAAGAGACGTCCAAGAAAGCACTCTGGTGTAGGATTCTGAGTCCATATCAACAGAGCAGGATCATTCTTATCACATCTGTTAAGAAAAATTGTTATCACACGATACAGAGATCAAGGGCAAGATCTTGTACTCATGTGATTTTTTAACACAACTAAATAACAAACACCTAATTGATTAACAATCAAGACACCACTTAATATGTGGGATAAATCTACAGTCTTTGTTAGAAGAGTGTGTGCTATGTCTAAAACCAGGGCTAGATTATGGGCTTGAACCAAAGATCTCATGACACTGCTGTCTACAAGCAACAGCACAGAGAGTTTTCCTTTGCAATAGCAGCCTCAGCTAAAGGTCAGACATCCACAAAGAGAAGTTAAAAGCACACACAGAGATTTAGCTAGTTTAGAGGGCAACAAGTCTGGAAGAGAGAGAGACTTGAAGGTCATCCATACAGGCATGACAGCTGAGTTTATGAATGAGATGAACAAAATAACTTTTAGAGAAATCTGATGTAGTACTAAGAGTAAATACCAAGCTGGAAAGATCTTACACAGATCTAAGGAAAAGGAACTCCAAAAAGAAGTAAGGTTTTCACCAAGGTTACTTTCAAGGAGAGAGGAAAACAAAAAGCAAAAGAAAAAAAAGCACAGTTGCATAATAAGTTAACTCAAATGAATTAACTTTTTTTAATGTTCAGTATGGTTGCATTGCACAGAAGAGCCTAAAGAAAGGTAAGATGACAGTACACTTCCAACAAAAGCCTGCAGGAGGAAAACAAAGACGTCCATATTTCTTGGACTGACTATGAGTTGTAAGCAGCCCTCAATTAGTAAAATTTGGCATAACCCATACAATTCTATTTGTGTGATTTTCTATCTTCTTCAATACCATCTTTCACAGCAAAAGATTAGAGGAAACTAAATGCAGAAACCAACACAAACACAACACAAACTCCTCCATAATGCCACTCATCTCTCCTAATGATCTGGCCCAGCAGAAGTTACATCAGTAGCTCTGGTTCAAATATCTAAGCAGCTGCTGTCCCTATCAGTGCCCAAGCGGCAGCATGTGCCCAAGCATACACGGCTACTGTACAAACTATTCCATGGGGGAAAGGTGGAACTGAGATGACATCCTGCTTATCATCTGCTGGGGGTAAAATTGATAAGCAGGGACTATGCCTGAACAGACTTCTGTACAGCACTAGGTACACAAATGTTGGTATTACAGCCTTTGGAAGCTATGGTGATGCTAACTGAAGGATTCTCATAGTCTTGTAAGGGTTAAAGAAGCTGTACTACAAATAAAGTTCATAAACCTTTTAAATAAGGAAGCAACATATTACATGTTACATTTTTTAGAGACCCAAACACATAGTTTTGCACAACAGCAAACACCATTAAGTAGTCTCATCTCAGACAAACTTCAAAAACCCAAACAAACCCAACCAAAATCCTCTTGTGCTACTGACTGTATGCTGGCTAGAGCACTGACAACACCTGGGTGTTTCAAACCTGCAGCTACTCTGCTAAAATCATTGAACACTTGCTTCTGCACCCCACCTCTGTGATGAGTCCTGGCTACCCCTACAAGATTATTCTCTTAATAGCTGATGGTGAGAATGGGGTAGAGAAAGAAGTTATGGTAAAGCTAATCCCAAAAAATTTAGGAAACATGGACAAAAATTAAGCATTTAAGCATGACAACAAACTTACAAAGTACAAATGCCCTCTGAATCGAGAGCAATTTGAAAAAATATGTTGGTGGCAATCTTGTCACTAGAACACAAAAATTAACAATCTCTGTAGATTTTGCTTATGTTGAACTAATAAAATCTGTATTATAACCATTGATTGAAATAATTTTCTTCTGATAGCAAACCGGAGCAAGAAAACAACTTTCATCACTGACATGTCCAGTCCAAGAGATAACTTCAGGCGAAGGGATGAGAAACCCTCAGTGGACCCTGCCCATAAAGGACAGTCACTGATCTCATCTACTACAACTGTTGATGTTCTCACACATACACACATATAATCAAACTCTTTGTGTGTGTGTGTCTTATTGAACTCTAGCGGCACTGAGTTCTACAGAATACATAAAAAATGCCTAACTTCTGGGAGTTCATGGAAAAGAAAAGTTTTCAACTGTCAAAATCATTTAAGTATAAATAAGTGGCATGGAAATAATAGAATAATTTAGGTCGGAAAACACACTTAAGATCAAGTCCAACCATTAAACTGGCATAACCAGGTTCACCACCAAATGATATCCCTACATTTCACACTTACACATCTTCTAATTACTTTCAGGGATGGCAACTCCACCACTTTCTTGGGCAGCATGTTTCTATGCTTGACAACCATTCCAGTGAAAAAAATTTCCCAAACATCCAATCTAAACCCGCTCTGGTGCAACTTGAGGCCATCTTATCCTGTCACTTGTAACCAGGGAGAAGAGGACGATTCCCATCTGGCTGCACCCTCCTTTCAGGCAGTTGTAGAGAGAGATGAGGTCCCCCTGAGCCTCCTTTTCTCCAGGCTGAACACCCCCAGCTCCCTCAGCTGCTCCTCACAGCACTTGTGCTCCAGACCCTTCCCCAGCTCCGTTGCCCTTCTCTGGACACGCTCCAGCCCCTCAATGTCTTTCCTGCAGTGAGGGGCCCAGAACTGAGCACAGGATTGGAGGTGTGGCCTCAGCAGTGCTGAGTACAGGGGGACAGTCACTGCCCTGCTCCTGCTGGCCACACCAGTGCTGATCCAGGCCAGGATGCCATCGGCCTTCTTGGCCACCTGGGCACATACAGGACTCAATTGAGCCAACCACAGCAGCAATGAATGCTCCTTAACCATATGAGTAGGGGGTAAGGAATGGAAATTCACGTGACAGCAAAGACGCAAAGCTTGTCTGTGCATTAGAAACCACAGAAACACCTGAGAACAGTCACACATGAATCAGCACTTCTCTCCCAAAATAGGTGGCAGGATGAATAGTCCCAATAAAGTGCATTTACACCAATACACACAGCATAGGCAACAAACAGGAGGGGCTGGGATAATTCACTGTGCAGCTGGAAAGCTATGATATAAAAATCAATATAGTGAAAGTCCTAACTGAAGAGGCCATAACATGCAACTGCATTCCAGAAGTCTCAAAGTTCTTCCTTCTACCAAAAATTTCTCTTAGAAGTACAAAATGCTATCTGACAAACTTGCAAATCTCGGTACAAAATGAAGAATGTAAACAGTAGCATCTAAATTGAGTAAATCGTTCATACATTGAGTTGGCATGTACTGCCAGCCATATCTGCCAGCAGCACATAGGGCAAGCTATAAATATGGAATACAAGCTAAGCTTCATCTGAACTTTAATGTGTAAGCAAGCAACCCAGTTAGCCACAAGAGCATTCAACTACTAAGATTACATCACTGGAACAAAGTAAAGAAGTTGAAAAGAAAACACTTTCAGCTCTGGAATTGAACACAATTTCAGTGGACACAAAACTCCACTGCAACATAGGAGGCTTTTAAGGCCCTCATGAGGCAAGTAATACCTCAAACTTCTCACACTGGACACCTGAGCAGTCTTTTGAACTCTTGTGAACTTCAAATTCCAATCCCTTTCCACAAACTGGTTGAGATCATTGTTAATTGTGATGGAAAAATAAATAGTTCCCCATGAACAGTGAATTTTCCATTAGCAACAATTCTTGATACAAGTTCTTAACAGAACTCCCCATACTGCTTTTGTTGCAGTGCAGGGTACATCAGTTGAGTGCAAACTCAAACAATGTGACAGAACTTCAGTAATTCTGTACTTAGTCCTCAAAACCAAAATGAAAACTTCTCAAACACAAGACAATTCATGATTCTGAAAGACCAAAAAAACCCAAAACTCAAACCAAACAACTCCAGCAAAAATCTGAAAGACTTTGTACCAGCTTTGTACCACGTCCCTCTGTACATACTTGAACAAGTTCTACAAAAGACAGAGAAACTTGCTTTCATTTTTCCACTGCCACTTTGACATTCTTGCTGATGCAAATCCCTCTTAGCATGTTATTACAGGGTAAGCAACAGTAGAATGCAATCATATATTTCAAGTCAAAGAGGATTACTAACAACAATATAAAGCCAATTTAGTAGATAATAAAGTGAATTTATTGCTCTAATTAAGAGAGACTTCTATTAAAACAAGTTGCTTAGTTTAACCACCAAATAACATGGCTGATGAGTTTGGTTCCTAGAGATGACCTTGCAGCACTGACCACCAAATACATTTCCTCCCAGAGCAGCATGGTCCTATCACATGCCACAAGAAGGCTGTACCACCATCCTCGCAGCTGGAGGAGGACAATGCGCCACCTACCAGGATGCTTTTCTGCAAGACATTTACTAAGTCTTACAAAGGTTTACTGAATCTTAGCTACACAGCTGTTCTTGGCAGTATTCTCATCTTTTCATAAGCAGCCACACAAAGCTGCAATAATTTTTGTCGAACCAGCTTTGGTACACAACAGTCCCCTTCCTTCCAAAGCATCATTTGCCTTGATTGCTCCTAGAAGTAACTTTTTTTGACATGAAGGATCATCAGAAGAAACAGAACAGCTGTTAGATTGGAATGCATAATGAATTCATCAGAAGTAAAATTAGACGGTAGCCTTGCATCCAAGATATGGTAAGAGTTAAAAAATTACTACAAAAAATTTTAAACTGCTGTAGCAAGTCAAGGGTTGGAACAGACGACTTTATTAAAGATAACATGCCATGTAAACTCTTACAAGCCTTTAATGTGGTTCATAATTTTAGATGCTCAGAATAAATACAGATCCTCATCCTAAGCAGTGAGGTTTTGCAGCGAACCACTCATTCTTTGTTGTATACGTAAGCCACCAAAAAGTGACAAAGAAAGTTGCAAGCTCTGCGAATCTGGAAAATCTACCACGTAAAACAGCAAGCCACAGAAACAGAGGCGGGGGAAAAAAACTCAATATACGAATGGTGGGGAAGACCACCTGAATGCCTGCTGTACCCACGCGAGGGACCCAGAACGCAAGAGAGGCGCTGCCTTTTTGTTTTGTTCTCGGGCTGCACGTTCCCAGCGGAGCCGCCGCGCTGCCCGCCGGCGCCTCTGGCGGCGCAGCCCGCGCACCGCGCCCGGGCCCACCGCGGCAGCTCCCGCGCCTCTGCCGTGCGCTCGCAGCCGCGCTCGCTCCCTCGCTGCGCTACTTGGCGATTCCAGAATCCCCCACGTAGCTAAAAAACAGCCCCAATATTAACAAGGGCATGAACTAGAGTCAAGTTACGTCCCAGCCGTACCCACAGGGATTGGCAACAAGCCTCTCCTTAGCCAACCTAACACCCGACGGAGATCAAAATCTGCTCTCAAAATCCCACACAGACAAAACACCAAAAATGCTCGCTATTGGGGACCTGTGGGTTTCCCCAGTGTCCTCCAGCTTCCTGGGGAAGGGACAAAGCGGATGGCTCAGAAGCCCAGCCAAGGAACCCAACAAAACCACCCAAACAAATCTGCGGGCGAAGAGAACCAGCCTGAATGCACAAAGAGACGATGGAGCGCGCTTCTCCATCGCAAACTGCCGGGTGATTTTAAACCTCCCATGCCTCTTCTTAGCTTCGAGATGATACGCGGGACACGTGATTCGAGCAATGGGGGGGGAAAAAATTCAAGATGGCTGAAGGTGTCTTGTCACGGATTTTCATACACGCTCCAGAACTCTAGAGGGCACCCGAAATATGCCCTCCTCCTCCTCCCTCCCGAGCCGGGTAACGTGAGCAGCGGCAGCAGCCCGTCGTCTGCCTGCCGGAGTTGGTATTGCAGGAGCGATGTCTGCAGCAGCAGCAGCAGCAGCGCCCACTCCGCGAGGAGGAGCCGCCTCACAGCCATTACTGGGGCTTCGCCCCAGGGCAGCAGCTACTGAACCCAGGAATTTCCCCACCCAGCCCTGGAGGGACCTCATTCCACCCCTGCCCCCGGAGAATACGGGGCGGGGGGAACAGCTGAAGCTCGCTGGAAGCAGGTCTAGCAAAGGCAGAAACAGATACACAAATAGCACTCACAATGGAGCTCCCTCTCCTTGTTGGTCGCTGCCAAGGCTGCACCAAACTGGGCTGGAGCCTAAGGGAAAGACACGGGGTTAACACGGGCCAGCGAGGATCAGGCAGCGCCCCCAAGGAGCGTTTCCATCGCCTGGCCAGGGCAGGTACTGCCTGCATCACTCACCACTTCCCTTTAATCCCAATCTTTCAAATAAATAAATATATAAACAAACAAATAAATCCACTGCCCTCGCCGGGGGCGGTGGGGTACACCTCACGGCACACCCACGCAGCTCGACCCCGCTGAAGGAAGGAGGGACAAGGAGCCCTCCACGGGCGCCGCCACACTGGGGGCTTCTACCGCGAGTGTGGGGGACAGGGGCAGCGGTGGCACCCACGGCGGGGAACAGCGAGTGTTACCTGCGAACTTGCCCTATCAGCCCTGAACCGGCGCCCGGAGGGGCCGCGGGGCCCTCAGCGGCACGGCCCCGGCGCCGGGCGAGCGCCCGCGCCCCCCGCCCGCTCGCGCGGCAGTTGCCNCCCCCCTCCGTGGTGCGATGGTTATGCGCGGGACTGCCCCCGGTGCCGCCCGCACCCCGCCGCCAGAGGTGGTGGCGCGGCAGCGACACCGCGGGGTACTTCGGCCGGGTAGCTGGGAGGCACGGCGGCTGCTCTCCCTCCCATCCCCGCCCTGGGGGCAGCTGAGCGCCGCCAGCCCCCCGCCAGCCCGCCCCAGTGAGGCGCAGCGCCCCGCGCCCCCGCCTTACCCGGCTCCCCACCGCCTGCGGGCACGAACCCCCCCGCGGGGGACGCACGCACTCTGCGCTACTCCTCCGGCGCCTCAACTCTAACTCGGTCCAGTCCCGGGCGAAGCGCAGCTGCTGGCGAAGGGGAGGAGGAACCGGGCCAAGGGAGCTCGGGGAGATCCGCCTCCCTGCCCCGGCATTGGCTTTCCCAGAGGGCGGGCTCTGGCGCTGGGCTAGCCGAGTGGGTGCGCCGCCTATCCATCAGAGCCGCCCGCAGCCGGTTGACCCTATAAACTGCCAATCTTCCTCCTGGCCATGCTTGGGGTTCTTCCCACTTTGATCCATCAGGTTTGAGGAACCCGGATCGCTGCCCACCGACCGGCTCGTTACCCGTGCCCAAGGGTTGCGCTGTCGCTCCCCGCGCCGCTCTTTGACAGCGGCAACTTGCAGAAGTTCTCGGTGCCGCCGAGCCCGCTGCGCCCCGCCGGCCGCGGGCAGGGTGCGCTGGCCGTCCCGGCCGTGCGCTCGGTCCCTGCGGGCGCCACCGCTCCGACCGCGGGGCGCGGGCTCGCCTCTCCCACTCCGTCCCCCCCATAGGGGCTGGCAGTGCTTATCCGAAGGGTCCCACTCCGCTCCTTCCCTCCCCTAACTAGGGTTTTCAACCTGGGGGCCATTCCCATGGTGGACAGAGCATGGGTAATGGAAGCGTTCCCAGAGGGAAAAGGGAGAGTTCACGTCTCCTAGGGAGGGCGCCTGACCCGCTTCCCCGCAGCCTGCCCCGCCGAGCAGCGCCTCCTCAGCCGAGGACGCCTTGCTGCCTCCGCCCGCCGCGGGGGAGGGCGCCATATCAGCCGCCGATATGGCTCCTGGAGGAGATGGTAGTGGTGGTGGTGTTGGTGGTGGCAGTGGTGGTGGCGTCCTCCATTTTGTCGGAAGCCGCTGCAGGGAGCTTGGTACCAATTCGAACCAACGTGAGGCGCAGCGGGGCGTCCATTTGAACAGCCTCCGTCCGGCTTCCCCGCGGGAAAAAGAGCCGGGTGCCGCCGGCAGTGCCGCGGGGTGGGGACGAGTGCTCTGGCCAGGCGCCGGGAGCCAACTCTCCGCCCGCCCTTCGCCAAAATGGAGGATGCGCGCTTCCCTTGCGCGGCTCCTTTCCCCGCGCTGGCCATGGCACCAGCGCCCGCTCCTTCGAGGACCAGGAGAGCGCAGCCGCCCGTCTGGAGCGCTGGTCCCGCTCTGCTCCATTCACCCATCCTCCTCTGCCCAGAAGAGGGAGAGAGAGAGCGCAATACCCGCCCTGCCTCCTCTAGCCGGGATCAATCCGTGTCAACCACGCGGAGCAGCGTCCTCCGGGGAGAGAGGCTCTTGTGTGCGCAAGGCGCTGGGTTTCAGCGGCTGGCGCCATTTCCAGTCGGGAGCTGGAGCCTCCGGCGGGATCAGCCTGAGGGACAGCCTTCCTCACGGGTGGCGCAGGAGTCATTGAAGGGATGCCTCCTGTCTCTCAACATATTTTTTATGTGTTTGGCTAATAATTTTAATGTGTGGGAGAGACGAGAAGTTTTCCATCATCCATTGTCACAACAATACATCTAGTTTGTTCCCAATGATGCCACCCAGAGACACAGGCTCCAGTCAACAACTCAAGCCAAAAGCTTATCCAGCTCAGTTACTCCATGTTGTTGAGTGGAATTAATGTGGGTTTGGTTTTGTTGGTTTTTGGGGCTTTTTTTTCCAAGAAACACTGCTCATCAGATGAAGCTTGGAATGGCTACTTGGTGTAGAGGGACAGAGTTCCCTCAGGGCTGGCAGCCGCTTGCTCATGCCTGCAAAAAAATATGTGAGCTAATGGCAAAACAGCTCTAATACAACCACTGCCAGAGAGGAAAGTGCCATGTCTGCATGCATCATCATCCATTTTGAAGGTCTCAAAGTTGCCCTATAAATTGATATATATTTGATCTGCGGTATCACACTACCAAACTAATTATGTAACCAGAAAGCTGTTGAAATGTTGACATTTAATCCCATTCACTCCATCAAGTCAGCTGGCTCTTGACCATCTGACCATCCTCATCATTAGCCTGGAATATCTTCTAGGTTGGTAAAATTCAAAGCCATTTTAAGTTGTCCTCCATATTACATATTCGCCAACATTCCTAGTCATATGTCTCAGGAACATGTCTTTTGTTCTACAATAGTGTTTATCCCTATGCATTTAAGTTCTCATGGAGTTCAGAAAGAAATTCAAGAGGACTTAAGCACTGGGAACGGATGGTAGAAAACAAGTGTTTTTCTCATTAAGAACACATTAAGAGAAACCTACCACTCTTAGTATTCTGGAGTAGTAAAAGTAATTGGAGAATACTTTGCATCTTACTACTGCCATAGCAAGAGACATTACCTAACAGTGTTATCTAGAACTATTACATAGCAATAGAACATTTTCATAAATGTTTTAGATTTTACAGCTCAAACAAAATTTAATGGTTTTGCTTGCACTTTTGGAACTATATGAAATGGTTATATATATTAAAGTTTATAACTCCAGAGAACTGCTGTCCCCCTATAGATATGTAGCCTTAGTTATAAAGTCATATGTTGAAATATAGCAAAAAATAATTAAATACACCATGTTTTTTCCTTTATTTTTTCAACTGACATCAGGACAAAGGACAAAAAGGTCAGGCAAACATGCAAATTCCTCTTCCTCTATAGAACCATGTATAATTCAGATTACTTTTAAGAATAATTCATAGAGAGTAATTCTTCTTATGGTTTGAAAGAGTTAGCATTAGCTCAAATGCTAAGCAGCAAAATCTCTTCATGAGCACCAGAGAACTGAAGCATATGTATTTATGGGCTTCACACCACTTCTTTCATGGACAGGCCTGATGTCAGTAACCTTACTAGAAAATGCCAAATGTATTGACTGGGAGTAGATAAATTCAACAAAGCTGAGCCAACAATTTATCAACTTACAAGAAGAGTGACATCCTTCTCTCTGTCATGGAGGACTATTTTCTCAAAAAGCAGTCAACTGTATTTGAACTGAGGAGTAATCTGATATATTTTGGAAGGTTTATGTTTGAGCAGAAATCATAAAAGCACTTACCAAGCCAACCTTCAAGTAATGCATATTGTATTGTAAGAACAGGATGAAGATAGTTTAAAGCCACTTCCTACTGCTTATTTATCTATAAAGAATAGTGGCATTTGTTCCAAGCTTAGGACAACTTTTTTTTTCCTGTATAATTTCTTCCAGTATTTCTCTTTCTTTTTTGTCCTTAATCTCACTTCTTTATCCACTTATCCTCAGTTCCTCTTGGCCATCACAAAGAAGAAAGATGTGAACAACCTGTATAGGTTGATGGAACATGTGTTCTCATAGTCATGGCATAAAGGAATTCTGGTCTACTGGTGTTTGCTCAATGCAACTTCAAGAAATAGTAGTGGATGGAAAAGAAATTAAAAACACGAAATCAAAAGAAAACAGAATCTTCAAACACCTATGATCAGTAACAGCTTCATCATTTTGGTTTTACTTCCTCTGTCAGTGTTCTGATTTTTGAGTTTCATCAGGCATAGCAGCTATTCTTTGTAGACTAAAGCTCTTAATGAAGAGATACTTAGGAAAAAACTCTTCACTATGAGGGTTCTGAGGCTCTGGAAAAGGTTGCCCAGAGAAGCTGTGGATGCCCCATCTCCGGCCATGTTCAAGGCTAGGTTCCATGGAGCTTTGAGCAACCCGGTCTAGTGGAAGGTGTCCCTGCCCATGCTAGAGGGGTTGGAAACAGATGGTCTTCAAAAGGTCCCCTCCCAACCCAAATCAATCTATGATTCCGTGATATCCTGTCTGTGTGTTTGTACTCTACATAACAGAACCCATGGAATTTTTTTAAATTACAAAAAAATGCTTTGTACAGAACGTTATCTGTGGTTTTCATTATGGTTGTTGAACTTCATATACATTTTGTAATATTAATAAATAGATCAATATGTAGATATAAGCAGATTGCATTCAGCTGTTTAAGTTGCAGTTTATTTAACCAAAAGTGATCTTTCTAATGGTTAAATAAGGAGACAATATATCCTATCCTATAAAATTATCATTCATTGCATTTTATAAATGCTTTCAAGTGACCTTTATGCCACATCCCATATTTAAGTTTTGGAACAGTAAATAAGAACTTATGTTCTAATCTGGCCAAATTCCCCACAGAAGACATTCCCATACTGAAAGAACAAGATTGTAATACCTACCAATTGTTCTTCTGAAAAAAATTTAAGGGGGTTTACAATAACCAATATAATGTTTACTTGCAAAGTAATTTTTATTAGTTTTTAAACATTTGAGAATTTTAGTTGGATTAATCTCTTGTCTTAATGGAGAAATGGTATTACAAAATAGAAGGTAGGATCTTAAAGCTGTAAGAGACTGCTTAGGTCACTGAGTCCACTATCTTGCTGTTAGAGGAAACTGTGTCATATAATCCCTTGCAGAAACTTTTCAAGCCCCATCTTAATGGTAGGCTGATATGTTTACCCCTACTTCTGTTGCAAATCTGTTCCAGAACTTCATTGTTTTGGTGGTTAGAAACTTCATTCTAATTTTCAGACTAAATTTATTCAAGAATCCATTTGTTTTTGTGCCAATATTCATCCTTTGGCTTAAATAGCTCTTCTCTCTCCCTGGTGTTTAGTCCTGATATATTTATAGACAGCCATCATATTCCCTCTCAGCCTTCCTTTTGCTAGACTAAATACTAGATTTAGTCTAGCAAAATACTTGCTAGATTTTTTAGTCTCTTCTTGTTCAACAGATCTTCAGTCCACTGGTCATTCTACTAGGCTTTATTACTACCCATCCCAGTCTGAACTCATCTGTCTGAATGTGAGCTCAAATTCTTATAATAATCCGTTTTAGGCTCAGTATTTCCATATCTCCATGAAATAGTACAGTCTTGGGTGTGTAGTTGCCTTTTTGTGTAAGTACATTAGATAACCATTAAGAACATATTAACATAACCGTGGTGGTTATGTTAATATGTTCTTTTCTACCACTCAGTTACTGGGAAAGTTCTCCTTTAACAGCAAAATTTTTGTTAGCCTCCAAGTGTATGACCTTGCATTTTGTATTATAGCAGTTTGGTTTGTTTCCATTAGTTCAGTCATCAAGGTCATTCATTGTTTTTCCATATGACATCCCACTGCAGTTCTGTTGATGATGCTGCCTAGTTTTGTGAAGCCAGCCACTGCAATAAACTTATTTTCTCTTCTTTGCCAAACAATAAGATCCATCCCAAGAATAACTCCCAAACAAATCTACTAGAAGGCACTATTAATTTTGGTACTCTCCTGTTTGATATTACCTGCTGCCATTTCCTTCATTCTGCTCTGGAAAATATGACCTTATCTCTGGGATTCTCAATGTGTAGCAGAACTCTTCTGCTACTCAGTCCCTCTTTCCCCAAAAGCACTCTACTTAATGATCCTTTTTATGAACTGTCTCACCATCTGCCCCTTTTAGAAAGGGCAAATAATTTTCATTTCAAACTTCTGAGCTCCTCCATTCACTTGACTTGATTAACTAGGTCATAGTTTACCAATATTTGCCTTTTGAAATCAAGATACAGACCTGCTTTTGTCTTCTTTCCATACAATTTACACAGCATCAACTTTTACGATCATTTTCTACAACCAGTTTTTCTATACTGTCCTGTCCTCAAACTCTAAGTCCAAGTCTAAAATAGCATGATTTCATGGACATTTTGCTGATAAAAGCTGTCATCTATGACATTCAGCTATTTTTGGGGCCCTGCCACCATTAATAACATTTGTTCTCCAACCTACTAAATCAATTAAGTAAAAAAAAAAAGTGAATAGCTTTTTGCCACCTTAGTGAGTTGAAGTGACTTATGTGTCAACCAGGTACCAAAGCCCCCACAAAGACAGCACAGAAGAGTGTGCAGCCTGAAGGAGGAGAGAATGACTCCATTTCAGCAGGAGGGAGTTGTTGCATGAACCTAGCTTCTCATCTTACCATAACCTATCTTTGGAGCAGCATCTGTGTATCTATTCCTATATATAAAGAAAATTCCATATTCTTTCTAAATCCTATTTCCTTCTAGATTTTCACTTGTGGATCTCAAAAACTATTTGATCCACAAGTATTGATCAATTAACTGGATTTGGTAAGTTAAACCTTTTCTAGTTTCCTAAACAATATTTCTACGTAAGAGGTTGAAGATCTCCTCCTGTGGGGAGTGTAAAAACAGCGCTGAATGAAGGAGCTTCTGTGTTCCTTCAGCTTTGTTTCTTTCCATTAAATCTAGCTGATGATATTCCCTTTTTTTATCCAGGTATTTCCATTTCTCTTACTGAAGGACTTGAATAAGATCAGACTCCATGGTTTCACCACAGGCAAGTTGCTGCATGATAAAGCTGCTGCCAAAAGTAGCAGTCCTGCCCTCTTCTCAGTGACTAGCTATAAATTTATGTCACCTTTCTATGGTGACATAAGCATTCTTGCAGCTAAAAATTGGCCAATTTTCAGTTGGACCAACATGTTGATCTTTGTGCATGTGCAATCAGATGAGTGATAGTGCTTGATAAGGGGGTGCAGCGGAAAGCACAGGAGAATAATGTATTTTCCATTTTTGAAGCAGCACTACTAGCCTGCAGAAATTGAAGTGATGCTACATATATAAAGGAATCAGTAGTTTTTGGCTGGTGACCTGGTTTCTGTTTTGTCTCAGTAAGATCCACAATGTAGTTTTTAACTGGTTATTAGCATTGTTTAGAGCTGTCTGAGAGAAAAAAACCAACATGAAAAATATGAAATTGTCAAGTGAATTTTATTTCATAACGCTTAAATTTGGTCAGCTTTTAAAACATTCTTTATTTCTTGTAATAAATTTCATTTTAAAATCAAATTATTCAAAAACATAATAAGATTGTCTTACTGCAAATCACTGTGATAATAGTTTGGTAATATTTTGACATGTGCTTCATTGAAAAAACCTGGAAAAAACAGTAATTTTTTTGTGAACTTTTTCATTTTCAAAGCAAAGCCATTTTTCTTCAGTTTCATTTAGTGTCTGAGCAATGAACAAAGTTGCTTTTTTAGGCAACTTGTCCTTTCCTGTTGGATGAAGACTGTGCCATAGTCAACAGGGCCGTCAGGTTGGATTAATGCACTGCTCTTTTATATTCTAAAAGGCCATTTGGAAAAATTAGTTAGGGCAGAACACAGTCAGGGCATTTACTAGAGCACCTTTCTACAATGGCTTTGTTAAACTGTAAGGTGGATGGGTGAATATTCTGAACAGCAGAGTCCCTTGCTTGCCATGAGACTCAGAATATGTCCTGCTCAGAGCCTTGCAAGTGGGAAGACCCCAGCCCTACTTCCCACAAAGAGAAGATTTTGTGATGACACTCTCATAAGACTCCTGACTGACCTGACCATTTCTTCTTTTAAGAAGACTATGGACTTGGACTTTGACTTGTGTCCCAAAACTGAATTAATAAATGAGATTCAGCCTCACACAGGATCCATTGAAACAAGACAATGAGATAATCCAGTTGTTCAGGAGATATTCTTCTGTCCAAAGAACACACTTTTTCTTCATGAAACTAGGTTCCTCAGTCCCTGTACTGTTTAGCTTTTGTACTGGAAAATGTAAATACAAAGAGTCATACAATCAGCAGGCTACTTCACATCTTCTCCTTACTCTGAACACTACATATCTTGTGTACTGAAATAAGTAAGGAATGGCCTGTGGTTCATAGAGAATGTGATCTCTCACAGATAAAAGACTGTGTCTTCCAGGAGTTTGAATTAAGTTTTCACAAGTAACCTGAGTTCAAGTGCTCTCTATTTTTTGTATGTTTTAATGTCTATATTCCTAAAACTTCCCAAATTACTTTTAGGAGTTAACTAATCCAGAAGAACAACCATCAGAAATTCTGTTTTGTTAAAGCAAATTTATATCCCTGGGGCTAATCCGAAAAGTTCAAAACTCACAAGTTTATAGAACAAATTCTGGTGACATAAGCCAATAGCAAATGGAAGCAGGAGAAAAATATAATCCCTGAATTCTGTGTAACTCAATCATTTGGCTGAAATGTTAGGTAGTCTCTTTACCAGCTAACTCAGGAATCCTGGACCCTGAGCTGTGTTCAAAAGGACCATACATTCCGTTTTCTTCTGCACCACTACCTGCCCTGCAGCCTATGTCTCAGTCTTCCATTTTATCACGTCTTAGCTTCCAGTTTGAAGATGCACATCCTGGCACATTTGAGGCTTATATCCTAGTCCCCTATTGCTTTGAATTGTTGTTCCAGCTCCCATTCTTTCCTTATCTCAGTAATCATTCAGTCCCTTCGAGCATATCTTCTCACATTTATGTATTCCAGCACCACTTCCTTACTCTCAGTTCTTGGCATTGTAGCAAGCTATTCAGGAATAATATCAGAGTTTGGACGTCAGACTGGAGCATATCAGTATGTATGTAATCAAGAATTTATCAATCACAAGCTAACTTGTGCAAACAGAGAATTTTCAAACTTACAGGAACATAAAAACATAAAAGCAGTCAAACCAAAGGTTTGTTTAGCCCAAGATCCCATCTCTCACAGTGGCCAGTGGTGGACAACTAGAGAACAGCAGAAGACAGCAGTACAGTGATACCTCCCAAATATTCTCTCAGCCTCCATGTTACCACTTTCGCAAATATAGGTCAGTGAATAGAAATCAGGAGGGAGAGAGGTAGGAAACAACAGGTTACATATATTGCTGTGGATCATAGTTGTTAAATATGCTGGTTTAAATGTTTCTTTTGAACAAATAGGACATTTTTGTGGGTTTTTATGAGCCCTGCCCCATGGCTTTTGGTTTACATTATGTCACATTTTAAAGATTTGAGATTTCAAGATGCCTAACCTTGATCGTATTTTCAAAACAACCTAGCCAACCCAGAGTCACTGTTCTGCGGGAGAACAGTTTACCCACTGAGGTAAGTGGCTTGTTTTTCTACTCAGTTAGATACCAATTAATTACTAGGCAAGGAATCATGGAATCATAGAAGAGAACAATAGAATATCTTGAGTTGGAAGGGACCCACAAGAATCATTGAGTCCAACTCATGGCCATTGTGGAAAATGGACTGACTGGCTGGTTGTGTCAAAATAGAGATGCTGTGAGATAGTGGAGAATTGGTGAGGCTGATTCAGCAAAACCACAAGATAGGCCACTTCTTCATCTTGCACTGGGCTTGATCAAAGCTTAACAACTGAATGTTGCCTGGGCTGAAGCAGAGGCCGCAGAGCTCGATGTTGCCTCAGTGAAGTGCAGAAACACCCACATCTTTGTGCCAGCTCTCAGCCTCACTGCCCCTTCACTGTGCACAACAAGCCTTGGTTTAGATCTGTTCCTCTGAGGTGAAGACATTTAAAGAAGACCTGGTGACGGTCAGAGGGCCACCACTACTGCCTCAGCCGTGTGGAGCAGCACACTGAAGTACCACACTTCTGTGCTGCCTATGTTTCAACTGTAAATTTTGTTTGTACTTTCAGTCAAAGTGTAGACTCAGTTTGACTAAAGGTAACCAGAGACCTTCTTTATCCCCTTATTTACATATTAAAGCCACACTCTAATTTGCCATAAATCAGAAATTAAGCTCAGCCACACCAAGCTTCTCTGATGTCTAAGGACTAGTTGGAATGCAAGGGGGTTTATTTTCTGCCAAACTTCATATACTTAGTGCAGTAACTGTGTGCAGGACAAGCCCAAGGATCACACCATGTGCCCGGGAACATTGTTCAAACAATTCTTGAAATGTGTCGGACTTGGTGCTGTGACCACTTCCCTGGGGAGCCTATTCCACTGCCCAACCATCCTCTGGGTGAAGAACCTTTTCCGAATGTCCAACTCAAACCTCCCCTGACACAGCTTCATGCTGTTCCCTTCATTTCTATCACTGGTCACCAGAGAGAAGAGATTGGCACTGTGAGAAGGTATCCCCTCAGTCTCAGGAGGAGGTAGAACTTTGATGTAGCACATAAAAGAGGAAGCTTAAAACCACATAACCTACAGGAGAAAGTTTCATCTGAACTTAAAATATCATTTCTGAGAAATCCCTTTATAACAATGTAAAATGCCACAGATTTTAACTCTCTGCAGTGTAGAGATCTTTAATGTAATGGAAAAGTGGCAACAGATACATTTTACTGATTGAAAAAATTGAGTATGAGGCTCGCTCTCTAACTATGTTGGTAAAACAGAAGTAAAAGTGTGGAACAAGTAAAACTGTGAACACACCTGTGAGGAAAGATCCTAGGCTGGAAACTGCTCTACAAAGACACTCTTCAGCACATACAATGTAAAATGGCTGGAGATAATTAGTGGAAAATCCCCATTATGAAGAGCTATTCATCAGAAGATGACTAGGGAACTAGAGAGCAGAAATTAATATAATCATGTGTTTCATACAATCTGGGAATGGGAAAGAAATGAGTTTCAGAATTTTCTTGCTTTATACCTGATGGGCTACTGATAATAGCAGCAAAATTTATGATGGCATAATTTACAGAAACTCTTGCTTTAACTTTTGTTGGGACCCAGATAAAAGGGGGTATACTTCTGTATACTTTCCGCTGTATACAGAAGCAGCACATGTGATCCAGTAAGACATTTATAAAATGCAATTGGGGGTCTTCCTTGGTTTTGACTGTAATCCACTTCGTTAATGCTGCTATTCTGTAAGCACATGTCACTCTCATAAAATGATACAATCATTTAGTAAGAGAGTGCAAGGAACAAATAGACCTTTGAATATTTCTACATGCAAACTCATCAACTGGGAAGAATTTTTACCATCTTTAGTGTCCAGGTGCTCTGTTCTGGCCAATGCTAACTGGGTCACAGTGAAATATGATTCTTCAGCACAGTCTTGTAGGCAAGAGGGCCATTATAATCCTTAAATATATAAAGAATAACATATTAAGAGTTTGTAGGAAAGTTATATTACATCTGTATTTGCCAAAGTTGTGGACTAATACTGAAGTGACCATTAACTGTTTAGGGTATTTGGTTTAGTAATTGTTAACACCCAACTTTTGGATGTCATGAAGCCAATCTGTAGTGACAGACACCATTGTAGTGAGAAGCTCAGGTGATTTTAGATTTGTAAAAATCCTAACTTTACATTTGTCTCATAGGAAACTTAACGTTTGGTAGAACCAGAGCACTTTGTTCCTTCCTTAAATGTAGAGGTCAGATAGAACAACAACAAAAAAGACACAGGCTGCACTGGAA
>VYZP01048079.1:0-13462 GCA_013400635.1 Hypocryptadius cinnamomeus | reverse complement strand
GGATTTTAATAACAAAAGGGGTCTGAGATGCTGCAGAGTGATCTTGATCCATACAGGGTTCTTCCACTTCAAATCCCAGTGCTGTACACAAGACCCTTACATGGCCAAGGGAGTAGATCGAGTAAAAAATGTCCTCCACACTGCACCTCAAGTGGCAAATGGTTAGCCATGTGCTTTTCTATATCACCTCTATTGCATCTGTCACTCCTAGCATAGCTGAAGAAAGCAGCCTTTATTAGATGGCAGGAAAGGAAAAAACCCCATGAAACAANAAAAAATGCTTTGATAATAAGAACATATATATGTGTATGTATATATATATATCTATGTTACAGATTAAAGTTTATATAATTTCATATATATCAGCATCAATCTGAGGGATACTTCTGTGCTCAAAAAAAAAAGAAAAAAAGGGCAAACAAAACACAAAACAAAAAAAAACCAAAACCCAAACCAAAGCAAAAACAAAAACAAACAACCTCCCAAAACCAACAAACAAAAACCCAAAACAAAACAAAAACCCAAACAATAAAAAAACACAAACTCAAACTAACAAAACCATCACTAAAACCCACTTTCAAGCATAAGATTGTTTTGAGGTTGGGTTTTTTTTAATGCATCTGAGATGTTATTCCCTACACATGCACACGCTCTTTCTGGTTGGCCCAAAACAAAAGCTGCATCCCCTTTAAATTTCTGTTTTAACTCCTTGATGGACTGTAAGCTGAGTATTTGATAACAACTTCAAAAGCTGTGACTCACTGGATCCCGGATAAAGGGTTGGTCTTTGATCTCAATTGCCTTACCAAGGTTATCTCAGGTGAGCAACTGCCTCTTCCCCAGGCACGTGGGACCCAGCAAACCTGGGCCTCCAAACTCGCCTTTTAATGAGCTAGGCAGCATCCTACTTGCTGTGCTGGTAGTATATATCCAGGTTTGCTGCCTAAACAGCCCTTGTTTTCACTTTCCTCAGAGGACCTGCAGAAGCCTCCTCAGGCAATTCACTTGACAGCTCTGCTACAATACGGGATGGTGCTGGATGGGGCTTTGAGCAACCTGGACCAGTGAAAGTGTCCCTGCCCATGGCAGGGGGTTGGAACTGGATGGTCTTTAAGGTCCCTTCCAACCCAAACCATTCTTTGATTCTATGAATATTCCTCCTGGCACAGAGGCTCTTGGCACAGCTCCACATATTCTCAGCTGAATTTTTCTCCAGCTGCTCTCTCCTGACTGGTTCCTCCAGCAACCTTCTGGGAACACTCTCCCTAAGGGAACTTGTGCCACTCTGCCTCATGGAACAAGACACAAGGCCACTGCAGAATAATAATAATAACAATTATAACAATAATAATAATAATAAATGTCCAAGTTCAACAGCTGCCTGCCCCTACTGGGACAGCGCTGCCTCATTGAAACTTGTATCTGTTGAGGTGCTGCACTAGACTCATCTGTAGCCAACATGAGACAAAAGCTTTGCATCTTTCATTTACTTTTTACAAGCCATGCTGCCTGTTAAGATTTCCACATGACCACTTTACTGAGCAATTTAAATCAGAGAAGTGCTTTCATTAACAAGCTTGATGAGTTGATTTGTGCTGAGCTCCAATCATTAGAATCATATCTGTGCACAATGTAACGTGCTAGACATGCATTTCCTCTAGTGTCAGAGGTAAAGGTTATTATCCTACTTTAAATATTTTGGTTTTAACTCTTTCCACTGTACTGATCATGGAAAGACCTCTTCAATATGTATTAATTTTGTGCAACCTTCTCTGAGCTCTATGTGTATTTTGAGCTTCAAGACACCAAGAGTGCAAGAACTGCAGGTATCTTGAAAGACAATGAAAGCCATCTTTTACAGCAATCTACTCATATTAAACTAAATGTGCATCAAGGTCTGCTTCTGATGGATATGCCACTTCCACAGCCTCTTGGTGCTTAGCTGTGTAACAGTGTTTTTTTCAAAAGTGCATACACACTAGCCACAATTCGTAGATCAATTATCTGTCTGTCTCTCTCACTGGCAAGAGATAGATCCTACATCCTCCATCCCATTTAACCACAGTCTTCCCTCAAGACCTCCTTCACCTGAAAGACTTTGTCTGTTCAACATCTAGCATGTGACCAGCAGGTCAAGAGAGTTATTTCTGCCCCTCCATCCTAGTGAAATCCAACCTGGAGCACTGCATCCAACTCTGGAGGCCCAAACATAGGAAGGATGTGGACCTGTAGGAGTGAGTCCAGAGGAGGGTCAGGAACATGAGCAGAGGTCTGCAGCACCTCTCCTGTGAGGACTGCCTGGGAGAGTTGGGATTTTTCAGTCTGGAGAAGAGACTTTGTGGTATCTTTACAGTACCTGAAGGGGGTCTTCAAGAGAGTGACTTTTAACATGTAGTGATAGTACAAGGGGGAATGGCTTCAAACTGACAGAGAGCAGGTTTAGATTAGATATTAGGAAAAAATTCTTTACTGTGAGGGTGATGAGGCACTGGAACAGGTTGTTCTGAGAAGCTGTGGATGCCCCATCCCTCGCAGTGACCAAAGCCAGGATGGATAGGGCTTTGAACCAACCGGTCTGGTAGAGGTTGTCCCTGTCCATGACAGGGATGTTGGAACTAAATGGCCTTTAAGGTTCCTTCCAATCCAAACCATACTATGACTCCCTGATTCTATGTTTGTTTGATCAAACAGCATGTAGGATTGTCCAGATGTAGCTACGCAAGAAAGCAGGCAGATCGTAGCTCCTGTCTGCATATATTTAATCAAATCTTCAAACACTGCATCCTGTACTTTCCCGTTATTTAAAATGCTTCATTTCATTAAGCACACAGTTGAGCCTCAGTCACCACCAGCAGTATGTGTTCACCTTAAACCATGTGTCTTCAATTGCTGTGTTTGGCCACTTCCAGCCTCCATATCCCCAGTGCACAATACTGCAGGCATCTCGCTCAGAACTCTCATTTTTCTGACAAGGTCTCAGTCATTAGCCTGTTATCAGCCTGCTCACCAGTTGCACTCCTGACAGTCACGCTCCATTACCTTATCCATATTGCTGTAATAATTAGCCTTCCTGTTTACAGGCATGAACAGCATTGCTACAACATGTACACATCTCAAGAAAAATTCCAGGAAAGTAAAACCAGAATATACCCCAACCTAATGCACAAGTAAGAATAAAATAATCATTTGACCTCTTGTATTGGATAATGCACCTCTATCAGCAAAGATAACAACACTGCCTTTACTTTGATTGTGTTTCACATTCACTAAATGATCCTAAGGAAATACATTTATTGACTTGTTTATTTATAAAAATATCTGCTTTTACATGAGTTGAATTTTCCCTTTGTTTTCTTCACTGTGTTTTGACAGCTCTGTATCAGAATACAGAACTTGAAGAAGCATTCTGAAGGATCATTGTGTCCAGTCCCCTCTTGCAGGCACAGCCTCATACTATTCCTTTCACAAAGTATTATCCAACTCAGTCTTAGACATGGATTTCTGCCCCCACTACTGTGGGGGGGGGGGGGCTTTCAAAGAAAGCTGGTTCAGAACCTCATGCTTCTGATGGTTGGGAATCCAATTTGCATCTTCACTTTATGTATGGCTTTTTAATACCATTTGTTCACATGCCTCTGTTGTCACTGCTCTCAGATTTGTCCATCTTGTTGGGAACTTAACATCTTTGACTATCGACATGCTAATGTTCCACCATTTTTTTACTTTGTTTGGCTAAAGAAACAATGTCCTTTTATGACATTGTTTAAGAAACAATGTCTTTTATGTCCTCTACATTGGCATCAGGCTCCTCATTCCATGCATCACCCCGTCTGTGACTGTCCCAGTATGGCTTAGTCTTCCCAGAGGAAAGACTGCAAGTTTACACATTTGTCTTGATAATATCTTGAAGAGTTTTGTCACATGATCCAAACTCTTTCCCTGTCTTTGTTGAAAAGCTACCCCTGAAATTTGATTACTTATCTCTATTCCCCTTTTTTTCCCAGCTGACTTCACTTTTTTCAAGCCACAATACCACAACTGAACAGTCTAAATATTCACCATGAGATCCTGGCTTTCAGGGGTCATTAGCAAAACCCTGCTGAACTTACAGAAGGGAAACAATTTTACATTCTGAATTTTGATCAGTGGCTTCAGCTTCCTCCCACCACCCAGACCATGATGCACAAAGAATAACCTTCTGTAATCATGCACAAAACTCCAGCAAGTTCAGGACATAAACATTAATTCATCCTTGCACACCATTCACCTCCCTCAGCTCTTACATGTTTGAAACACTTTTTCAAATCTTTTCACCTTCAGTTGGTAAAAAAAAACCCTGCAGTGTAAAACAGATGAAAGCTTCAGTCAAGAAACACTGGTGGGTGTTTGAGCTTGTGCTTCTTCCCCACAGGAAAACACAATTAAAGCTGATCCATTTGCTTCTGGATTACAGTTCCATAAGAATCCCCCTGGAAATTTCATTGCAGAAACAGTGCCACGGAAAACATGAACCAAAATTTTCTTCCTCTGGCAAATTTCATTTAATGCAGATTCTCTACTCCCTGTGTCTTAAGAAATTCCTTCAGTTTTCGCTTGCCCTTAATGATACTTGAATAAAACCAGTAATTTGGCTTTCAAGCAAACAGCCTGTGTGGGCTGTTAGACTGCAGTAAATTGGCCTTTCTAAAAACCCCAACACACACAGTGGGTTTTATCACCAATTAAATAAAGTACTTGAGCCATAACTGGACATTTAGCTCAGAAAAAAGCAGAACCTTTGCCACCACTGTGAGAAGAAATAAAAGGGAGACCTCTGTAGAGCTTTCAGATTTGTGCAGCAGTTTCCTAGACTACTTACTAGAAATCCTGACCGACAGTGGAAGATTACGGGTCCATCTGTGTTAGCTTTTTAGTTAAGATCAAGAGTGTCCTTTTGAAGTGAACCTCCCAATTTTTCCCACTTCCCACATTTTGGTTCACGTGGCTGAGCAGACCTGCAGAACACAAACTAGGTGTCTATCAAATAAAACTTACCTGTAAGAAGCTTTCCCCAACTGTGGAAATGTGAAACGTGTATCTTGCCTGCTAAGCCTGCAGTTTCAGCTCTTTTGCTCTGCAGATCCACCGCTGCTATTCCACTGCACTTACTGATGCAGGTGGACAGCCTAGGTTAACCCAGAAGTCTTGCTTCTCAAGCATTTCCTTCTACTGCTTAGCTTCATTGCTGTGAACTTTCAGAAATTTCAGGGCTGGAATACAGCAATTCCTCAAAATGTTTGGGTTTTTCTTCAAACGAATCTGTGCCTGTTAAGGCAGCAAAACAGGACTAAAAGTACTGTATGTATTTACCCACTTGCCAGAAATGTGGCTTTTCTGCTGGATGTAACATGAAGCAGACGCTTCTGAAGTTTGAGCAATTCTCCTTGCACACCTGGAAAAGGAATAAACACAAAGCAATAAACCAGAAATAATTAACATCCCTCAATCAGTTTGGCTAGAAAGAATTATAATACACAGTGAAGTTGGAGATGCATAAGCCTGGCCCCAGCTGAAAAATATATGGCCATGCAGTGCTTAAGATCAGCCTGAAGCCTTCAAATGCTAAGACTTTGTGTATTCAAGTCAACTAAGTCCCTTATGGACATCTCTGAGCACCCATTTGTTTTGTGGTGTGTTACTTTTTTTACCACAAGGCTCAGAGGGATGAATGAACATTCTGATGGGTGTAACACCACAGCAGGGACACTACTATCGGAGCTCAAGTAGCAGCAGTTTCTGGGGTGAAGCACTGCAGCAGCTTTGAAGTGTACAGCAAAAAGCAACAGCTGGGCACAAGCCACACAGCCTGATAAGCCTTACAGGAAAGACTCAGAAAGGCAGCACTATAAGGCACTTGTAATACCACCAATGTGCCAAACTCAAAGCAGAAGGGCTTACTCATTTAAGCAAGGGAATACAAATATAACCACATATAAGCAGCTCACCACTATTATTTCATCCCATCCTGTCACACACACAGCGAAACTAGAGCTACATGCATCAATCCCCTGCCAAGAACAGTCTCTAAGGAGAGATTACCATGTGTTATCACCCTGAAATGCATTAATTTGATCAAGGAAAGTTATTAATAGTGGCCAACTTCTTTAGTAAATTTCAACCTCATTTGCTGTCAGTATATTATCTACAAACATCTATAAATCCCAAACTACTGATGGCTCTGTAGCTCTTGATAACATTAGAACTGCAGACAGGGTGTTGAGGGTATGAACAGCCCTTTCTGTCCCAGTCTGACCTCTCCTGGTGACACTCCTACCTCTGCCTATGGCCCAGGACCCCATTTTACCCCATGCCCTAATGTGTAGCACTGAGAGTCTTCAGCTCCACGCAGCCCTGAACTGCCTGGACATGGGACCTGCTGATCCTGTCCCCCACATGTGGTGTGGGCTGATGTCCCACACTGGGCTCAGCCCATCCCCAGTCCCCATTGCCATTCCCATCCTCATCCCCATGGAGGTGTCTGATGCCCCGGACTGGAGCCCCCATGATGCCCTGGTCCCAGCAAGCAGCTGCTGCATCCAGCACTGGTGAGTCAGGATCAGGGACTTGCTCCAGGTTCATACAGATGACTTCTGCTCCCTCTCAGCCCTCCATGAGTACCACTGCTATAAATGCATTTGCTAACACATCTTTGCAAGATTACTCGCAGAGCAGGGACAGGTGTCCCTTTGTGCGGCATGTGACCAGCTTTCTTAAAATAGCTCCATTAAGAATAAATGAACAAATTTACTTACAAAGCATTGAAAATGCAAAGGAAAACATGACAAGTAAAATTCAGGGCACTGAGCCAAATCGGATATCATCCAGCTGAAAATAAGTATCTAAAAAAATGAAAAAAATAAAATGTCTCGTTCATATCTCAGAAGCCACTGTATAAGGAAAAGGGAGAGAGGAAAGCTTCCCACAAATGAAATTTGAATGTCAGTCTGAGAAACCTGTAGAAAACTGCATACTCCTATTTTCCCTGTTCAGCCTGAGCAATCTGGAAACAGTCTAACTGTCCAAGAAGCGCTGCCAAATATTGAGAATTAATTCCTTTTAAACTGTCATCCTAAATTCAACACACCCAATTTAGAAAGAACCCATCAGTTCTAAAAGTCTTGGTTTTCATCTGAGAACTTAACAATAGTGAGACATAGGGGACACAAGGAAAGTTAACATCTGGGTGGCAGAATCATTAATTCAGTGAGGTTTTTTTAATGGATGCCTAACCTTTTTTCTACTAATATGACATGAGAGTTGCCACATGCAATTCCAGGATTTGGTGAGACTCAGGCAAGGGCACCGAGCAATGTTACTAAGAAGATGGCTCAGTAAAGCTTGTAAATTTGTATTTATTTGGAATAAAAGGCAGGATGTCTGCCAGAGAGCTGCACATGAGTTTCCTGACAAAGCAAAGATATCTACAAAGTCTGCAGTAGGATGAACTCCAAGAAAACATATAGCTTAGGATAAAATTATCGAGTACGGTAAGTGGTGAAACAGATGAACACATTAAAAGAACTTTTTGGGAATCTAAGCTCAGCTGGGAGCTGTATTTAATTCCCTTCCATAATTTATATTTAGCCAATGTTCTTCACAATTCTGCTGCTGTAATTAGTGCATGCAATCGGGGAAAAAATTATTGAAGATAGGTCTTCATGAGAAGACATTTCTAAATGTCTGAGTATCAAAGCAATAGTGAAAGAAACAAGGGGACTTTTCCCATGCTCAGTCTGCAACCTCAGCACAGAGGTAGCCAAGTGCCCATGGGACAGCTAGGAATTATTGGGACACCATCTTCAGTGTGTCACTTGGCTTTCTTTTCCACCACCACCCCTCCCCTCTTGTTTTTTTAGGCTGTTCCTATCAGTAACCCCAAAAAATGTATCTGTCAGCCTGTTCAGAAGGTGAAAAAATAAGCTGTCCTCTGAACTGCCAGCCAGGAGGACTATAGTAGCCAGAAAAGAGTCTTTAAGGGAAAGAGAGGAAACATTCAATGAAAGAGATGTCTCCAAATTAATAATGTCTGCACTAAAAAGCATGAAAGAAAGTTAGCGTAAACCAGAACTAGTATTCCACGGAAAGAGTAACCGTCTCTGTTTTAACAATTCCATGCAATCACAGAGTTGCAAAATATTCTGAGCTGCAAGGGACCTGTAAGGATAATCAATATCCAGCTTCTGGCCCACCACAGAACAGCCCATGTGCTGAAGCATCACACCATGTGCCTGAGAGTGTTGTCCAAATGCTCCTTGAACTCTTTCAGGCTTGGTGCTGTGACCGCTTTCCTGGGGAGCCTGTTCGAGTGCCCAACCACCCTCTGGGTCAAAAACCTTTTCCTGCTGTCCAACTTAAAACTCCCCTGACTCAGTTTCATGCCATTCCCTCAAATCCTCTCACTGGTCCTGACAGTGAAGAGATCAGTGCCTGCCCCTCCATTTCCCCTCATGAGGAAGCTGCTGACTGCTATGAGGTCTCCCCTCAGTCTCCTCTTCTCCAGGCTGAGCAGACCAAGTTCCTTGTATAGCTTCCCCTCAAGGCCCTTCTCCCTTCACTGCAGCTTCTGCAAAACCATTCCCAACTGGATAAGGATCAGGCAAAGGTGACTGAGAAAAATTTCTTTTCCTACATCCATTTTTCCTTCCTTGTCCAACCTCAAAGCCAGCACCCAAGAGTGCAGAGACCCACAGGGCCCCCACAAGCTTGGCCTCCTCCTGTCCTGGGGATGAGGAGGGAGCAGGTTCAACCAGTGCCCTCTTCTTTTGCAGTGATACTGTCTTGCTCTGAGAGGTTCCTAAAGCAAGTTCCAGTCAGCTGTTCCTATGGGGCCCATCCAGCGGGCTCTGAGTGTCCATAAGTTGTACAAACCAGTACTCAGGGAGGAGTCTGTCTTCCAAGGAGAGTCCTTTTCCTATGGCATTCAGTGCATTGGCATTCACACCACATTTTACAAATAATTCAGGTTTACAGAAGATGAAAGCAGTTCCCCAAGGCAAAATGCCACTAATCCCATACCTAAGCTTTGGGTCAGGAAGTGAAAAGAAATAGTTTTTCAGAGATTAACAATCAGATTTTACTTGTTTGATTCATTATTTTTTAAACTGATTTTGAGGAAAGCTCTTCAAAATATGTATCTCAGTCTTTGTCACAAGCCCCTGCAATGAACATGACAAGAGAGTGAGAGTATTTGCTCTCCCTTTTCAAAGTGTTATTAACAATGAAATAAAATCTACAAAGCTTTAGTGTGCCAAACACAACATACTCCAAGAACAGAGTTGTATAAAAGTCTAAAATTTAAACATGATGTTACCTTGGGCAATAATCATAACTAAGATATTTTATAGAGAGCCATTCTTGTGTTCTCTGCATTCAAGAAAAAATTACTTCAGCAGAAGTTACATGAACAAGGAGGTATACAACTTGTTCATATCCTGCATAATCACTCATTCCCATCTCATAACCCAGTCCACAAACTTAATAAACTAAAAGAAAGGAGGACTGATAGTACAATTTTGCAGACAGCCAACAAAGTACCGCACTTAGGGTTCATTTTCATTGGTAGTGGTGGTCATTCCACAATGAAACTATATTAAGAGAAGTATAAAAAGTTATTGCTTCAGGCTTGTCTTCACTGCTGTATCAACACCAGGAACAATCCTGTCATTGCTGCCACAGGAATACCAACTCCTGCCCACACACAGAGATCTCAAATCTCCATTTAAACCATACCACAAATCCTTCAGACAGGCAGAGGAAAAGCAAACTGATAAACTTGCAGGGCTAGAGCCACAGGCCATGGCTTGCCTTAGACTAATTAATCAGCTGTTAATACAAGTACTCTGTCTTGCAAACATTCCTTCAGCCATTCTGAAGCCCTTCTTTCTCAAGTCTGAGTATATTAATGCAGAACCAGGTCCTGAGCACTGCAGTCAGGCAAGCCTTGTTCTGCATATCACCAAATGAAGGGACTACAAGAACAGCACATCTTGAATGAGATGAAAACCCATCATAAAGTACCTGTTCCTACTCCATGCTCTGGTAAACACATCTGACTAAAAAACAGACAACCAGTTTGTTATTCTTTCTGCTAAAAGAGCATTTTTAAGTTAATAAGAAAGACTTAAAGACAAGTCTTTATGCTTTCAGCAGCAAAGGAAGAAAAGTCAACATATGCAAATGTAGGGTTTAAATCTGTCATATTAACTCAAGCCTTTAAATATTAATCTATCTCAGTGTTTTAGTAGTACAGTTGTCTTCTTTATCCTCAAATTGCTATTTATGATTCAGTATGTTACCAAGGGATACCATCCAAAGGAATCTGTTTCAAGGAGGTGAATGTGTTGCTGGATCCTAATCTTGATTACCAGTGATGTGTTTCTGTGAGACTGCATTCATGCACAGCAGGAACAGCTGGCTTGCGCTCCTCGGACAGTTTCAGCTGCTGCCTAAAGGTAGGATAATTCCTGTGGCAAACTGAAAGTGATAAAGATTGATGCAAAGATATTATAAGGGCAAAGAAAACTTCATGCAGGTATGATCTACCTATAGCACCCATCAGACACCCAGGAAACAGGGGCAGAAGGCTGACCCCACATCTGCAACAGCCAGGAATGTGACCCACTGGAGTGAGCCTGTAGAGTGAAACTCTTGATGCTGAGGGCCTGATTTCCCAACTCTGCTGTGCTTGGTTTTACTTTCAGGCTATTTCTAGTCTGGCCTCTTGGCCAGGATGCCCATTTTGGCTGAAGTGCTGCACTCCTGCACATATTCAACCTTCATTTCCTCTCGAGACAACACAGCTCATGAGTTCTAAGGCCACCCCATGGTACAAAATTAGGTGCAAGAAGTGTGGGAAACCAGCAAGTTCATTTAAAACTTCACTCTGATCCAAAAAAAACCCCATTAATCTAAGTGGACCCTTAGTGCCTAATTGATGCTAGCAAAATGCAGCTTTAGTCCATGATACACAGTGTGCCAGGGAGAAAGGGTACAGGAGAGAGAGGCTAGAATAGAGGAATCCACTCAGAAGTCTGGCCAACTTGGAAATCTTTCTGCCAAGAACTGAAGAACTAATCTAACAGGTCATAATGGCATCATATATCTTTTCTTCTACTGAGCTGCCCAACTTTTTTTCTTGTCATTTATTGCATTGACTACTGGTTGTGCTTTTTATAGAAAAATCACACCCAATATCGAGCATTTGAACAGTCCTTGGGATAAAGCTGGGAGGGAATAAATTACTTTCAATAATCACACTAGAGGAAAGGGGCATCTAATTCTCCACCAGAAAGAAGAGCTTTTAATTTAAAAGATGTCATTGGAACTAGAGGAAAAGGATGCAAAATGGCAACAAGTAAACAGTCTGGGAAAAAAGAGAGATTTATAATCATGGGATCATGGGAGAACTGGAAGTGTGCAACTAGTTTCCAGCAGAATCCAGGATGCATTTTTCAGGTGAAATTCAATAATTTGTTAGAGGAAACTGCCGGACATCATCATCTACAATGCTGGAGTACCATCATAAAGTCCCTCCTTGTTCCATAAGGACTGCATCAAAGCCCAAAATCAGTAAAGGACATGAGGGACAACTCACCCCCACGCAAAAGAAAGTGATCTTTCTGCTCTCAAAATGGGAGAGTGGTGGGTTTGCATCTTGTCTGGATGAGTGCTGTGGACAGTCAAAGCACAGCATTAGACAGAACTCTTCACATCTCAGGAGTCATTGCCTGCCCCCTTCTTTGGCATACAGCTAGATGTTCATGGGCTCGGCTCCAATTTTGGATATAGATCTCCTGCTACAGAGTTTATTGCTCCAGCTTGCCAAGAAGCAGATTACTGTCTTTGGGAAAAACACTACTATCTTGGGAACATGCAAATGCCTTTCCTTGTAAACTGTAAACTGCCACATATCTGTTAAGATTTAGACCAGACTCCCAGCAATGTCAGTACCTACCAGATCAACGATCTGCACTATCTCACGGGCCTTTCAAGCAATGCTGCCTGAAGATAACTCAGCTCCAATGTCCTACTTGCTTTCAAATGCCCACAATCTCAGATTTTACCTGTACATAAAATTACCAACTACTGCTTTTGGATATACAAAAATCCCCAGCCCTTCACTAATGATATGTTACAGTGTTCCTATGGAAATGGAAAGAGATCTCTTCTTGTGCTTAGAATTAAAGAGGTGCAGTGGACTGTTGTTATGGAAATGTTTTGCATTTTTTGTAAATGCCAATTATATGAAAACAAAAACCAGGCTGAAAAAGCATAAAGGTATTTTCTGCACTGTAATATTTCAAAGGGATATATTGACAGACCCTCTGTGACATTAGACAAAAGAAAAAAAAGCAAATCAGGAATAGCTAATTGCTAGGTTTGGTCTGAAGTAAACATCAAAAAGAAATTAAAACACAAAAGGCATCAGCTATGACCATCACAAGCTTCTACTCTTGCTATCTTCCTTTTCAAAACATTGGTCTTTATTAACTTAGTTTAATTCAGTTGTTACATACATACACACTGTGGCACACAGAACCATGATTTCTGTGCTTTTGTTAAGATAGCAAATTGTAAACAATATGTTAATATTACTCATATTTTGCTTCATGCAAAAATCTAACAGTTTCACTAATGACAGGAGAGTCTCACACTGTTTTTCAGGGGCACACTAGTGCAGGCTATGAAGAAGGTAATTTTGACACATAGTATTGCAATGCTTTTATTTAAAAAGAGCCATAGTTCTTCTGCTTTCATTTTTATCTTTACTTATAGGTAAAACTATTCACTGACTTCTGCACAAATTCTTTCAGCTAGTCTGAAATCTCACATCTTTTAAAACTAAAAGGCTATTTGATCCAGATCTTCACCAAACTCCATACAGGCGCATGCAGTGCTAAAACACTGATACCACAGCCCTTGCTACCCCTTTTCAAGCACATCTTGCACCCATGGCAACCTCATGACTAAGTAATTAAATGTAGTAATACAATATTACAGTCACTATTTTAGGGAAAAAGATTTTTTTTAGATCAAAGTGTGGCAGGCAGCTTCAGAGTCACATCAAAATTAAGTCAGTAATGAAAGAAATCATCACCATCACGATTTTGATCTCATTAATTACCATGGCTAACCTGATCTTTGTAGCAATTTCTGTTATTATTCAACTGCATATTGATGTTTGTCTCAGTTTGGGATTTCAGTACTTTCTTTTCAGTATTCGCTTCTTCCAAAAGAATTAGAATCAAATCAAAGCACACATTTTCTGTGTAGGTTCATGTTTTAATATTCTACCAGCACGATTTGCTTTTAACCACCTTTCCTCCCCACCTCCATCACTGCTTTTAATTTATCATTCAAAAAAAACATGCTTTTGAGAAGCCATAACATTTAATGGCATCATTGTCAGCACAGCTTTGTTCTA
>VYZP01048061.1:6677-21040 GCA_013400635.1 Hypocryptadius cinnamomeus | reverse complement strand
GCGAGGCCGCGGCCGAAGCGGGGGCGAGGCCGCTCTGCCCAAGGTGACCCCGGGAGGCCGCGCGGGCCGCGGCCCTGCGGCTGCGCCCGCCCCGCGCCCCTGAGCATCCCCGAGGACACCCGCCCGGGCCTGCACCCCGGCGGCCGACGGGAGGAAACTCGCACTTGCCGCCTGTTCAGCGACTGTTTTTGCACGGCTCACCAGACTATAGGAAAAAAAAAAACGTAGAAACTAAGCGGGCTGCCAGGAAAGAGGGTTTTTTTTTTTTTTTCCTCCCCCCGTTTTGCTGTCACCCATCATAAATAGCTACAGCTACACATTTTCAAGCGGTATTGTGACTTTCAAGTTGATGATAGCTCTCTTTATATATTTATCATGTGAAACACTTTGAGTGTTTTAGCTCTGGAAGGAAATGCTTTTCAAAAAAAGGCTCTATTTTATATGCTTTAAAGTGGAGAGAGTGGAGAGCAGAAGTGCTAATCTTATGGATCACAAGCTGCATATATTCTGCCAGGACAATGTATGTGATACCCAGCCTCTTCTGGCAGGATTCTTTCCCCAAGACTGCAGGAATTGTTCTGGCTACCATCCTTCACTGGGGTTATCAAAATCCTCTCCCAGCACCGTGGGCTGCCTGCTGGTGAAGCACATGCTATCACAGCCTAATACTGAATTACCTTACTACAAGACAGAATTTTATACACATACACTAATGCACACTAAAGTAGATACTTCTAGGTAATTTCCAGTTTCCTAGGCTTGTGCAGTGGAGTACAGTGTATGGGAGCACTGGGCAGATCTAGCCAATGTGTGGTCTACCTCAACAGTTGTACAAGCTGCCTGGGTTATATGGTTGCAAAGTTTTGGGAACACTTACCTGAATTATCTTGATGTTTTGTAGGTTGAGGTTTGATCAATGAACTTTTCCGTTTAAGGGACTTTCTCCTGATTTTCTTCACCTTTTCCCTTGCATTATCCTGATGTGTGTTATACTGCTTACTTCAGGGGAGTACCTGTGTTTCTATGATTAAGGAAGCTGTCTTTGAGGATGCCAGGTCTCTATTGCTTTGAGGATAGAAACAAGACTCAAACATCATGAGGAAATAACCTGCAAAGCATTGAGGGCAGTGAAGCAGCTACTATTGAAGAGAGGCTGTCTGCATAAACGTTCTTTATGCACTTAAAAAAAAGAGGTTCAGCGAGTTATCAGTAACTCACTCTGCCAAGGAATGGCATGTAGATTGCAATGGCCAGATCTGCACCAGGAGGAGAACTTAAGCACGGGAAAAAGAAAGGGTACTTTTGCCATCTGTCATCTTGATCATTCATACAATGACAAAAAATAGAACTCTGAGGTGCTGTAATATTTAAATAAATATCTGAAAATTATGTCTCAGGTAAAGATCTTATCCCAGTTTTAAATGTTTTCCCTGCTTCTGCCATCATAATTTTCATTTTGGCCAGATTGAGTCTGAGTCAGCTGATTTTTATCCAGGTGCTGACAGGCATTTTGATATCCTTGAGAAGACAGCAGTGGCATCGCTAACAAATGAGATTTGCTGCAGCATCTTTAGCATATTCCTGGCGTTACAGCTCATCCCTTTGCTAGCAAATTATGCTGCAAAGGCTGCATATGTGGGAATCCACCAAGGTCCAATAGACATTACTGCCCTTTGGGTCTTGGTGGACAAGGATCAGCTTGCCATTGCATGTACTCCAGCAAAATCCTACATATACGTGTTCAGACCATATATATGTGTGTGTGTGTGTGTGTATGTGCACCAATGCAATGACACTGGTTCTCAAATAACCACATGCTCTTAATGCACATGCAGCACTGATGGATTTGCATAAATGTTTACCTAAATACTCTCTTTATCAGAAACCTAACAAATATAATTCAACAGTGCTGTGAAATATTAAATTAACCATATCCATGCTTCTAGCATCACACATGTAGGCAAAGATAACAGAAATAAGGAGTTAGGGATGGACATTTGTATTCACATTCACACTACTCACACATCTTATGCTGTATTAACAAGTTAATAGCCATTGATTAATTGCAAAACATACCGATGATTGTAGATATTATGTGTATACCATCACTTAGCATTCAGACTATCAATTCTTATTCCAGCCATAATCTTTAGTTTCCTTAATTTTCTTATATAAAATCCTTTTATGCTGAAATGCCTCATATCACTGCTTATTTACAAGTAGTTTGCCTTCTTTCTTTCAACACAATTGGTTAAAAAATAAAGTAATGCAAACATGAAAATGTCCTGTTTATGTATGTTAATATATTTCACTAAAGGCCCAATCTGAAAATTAAAATTTCATTTGTTTTGCTGATCTGTATGAGATTTTAAAAAAAGATACTCTTAAGAAAGTCAACTCAGCAGTTTTAGTAGTATGGATTTGATGATGTTGTTTCAATGACTCTCAGCAGGTTTTCATCCATTTTTTAACATATTTCCTGGGAACTATCAGTTAGGAATATCCTAGCAAGACCAATCCTTCACTCTGATAAAGCCTAAAGCTCTGTATCAGATGTATAGTTCCCTCATGAAACTCACATATTTTACCCTACATAGACTTAGAACTAAAAATGAGAGGGTCATTTCAGGACAAAAATGATACCTTTCTTCTGGAAAAGACTCTCAGGTGTTTTTAGTAGAAATCACCTGTTCATATGGTAATTACTTCTGGAGCCACATATCCTTGCATTCCATAATCATTCTGATTTCTAGATGAGATAGTGGCATTTCTGTAGCAACTACAGCAGTTGTTTTCAATACACACTTGAAACAAGTCACTAAATTTAAATCATTACGCATCTTCATTTTCTTCTCTCGAGGTGTGCCTGCATTGCAAGGGGTTGGCATACACAGATTGATGGTTCAGCCATCCATACTGATCATCCCTAGCCTGAGGGGGTAGGCTCTGCTTGAGTTATGACTATATACCTGCCTTAGTTGGGGTTCTCTTTCTGTGGCCAGCCTGCCTTACCATTGCAGCACTGCCTGTAAACTTCGGGCTTTGAATACCAAATTAGACTGCTCTTCCCAAAATCCCACATTCCTGCATCTTTGAATACCCCTGGCAGCCTCCTTCTCTCTCCTAAACAGAATGATATATTTGGCATTTAACTCCTTGTTTTCCCTTTGGTTGTTCCAGGCTACTGGCACATTTCCTGCTCTCAGCTAACCCCTGTTCTGCCAGTGTGGGATGCTTTTCTAGCAGGTTGCTAACATGCCAAGAAGCATATGTATTTCTTTGTGGCTATGGAAGATATTTTCCAAATTTTACAGCTTCTGACCCAGAAACAGGAATATTCATCACTGCAGCATAATTTCAGACCTGCCAAGAATATATCAATTATGTCATGTAGATGTGCTAAGGGAAAGGATGAAAGCAGGAGTAGAGCAATTTCCCCTGCTCCCTGTACTAGCTATAGAGACAGCAATAAACGACATCCTTCTGCAGGGAAGGCTTAATCCACTGATGCCAAATTCATTCCAGTTGAGGACCCACCCACTCAGTGAGAAGTGAAAGGACTTACATCATGTTTCTACAATATCTGAGATTGCCAGCCCCTGAATCCACTATGAAACTAAAGCAACTTTGCTGAAAACTTGCTCTGCCAGATGTCCTGAAAAATGTTCTTTGATGCTCTTCAACTGTGAATCCAAAAGGAATCTGGAGCCTCAGGGAGGTGTTTGGCACACCATGGATGTTACAATTTTGAGGGACATTTTACTTTGGAAGAAGTCTTAACTAAGGGCAACTTGGGCACCCTTCAGTGTGACTAAGTAGGTTTAAAGCAAAAAGCTCCAAAGGAAGTTTACACCAGCAGCCACTGTCACCCTTTTTTTCTTGGCATTAGACGTTTTCCAAATATTTCCCAAGATAGCCACTGGTCAAAAAAACCCCATGTAAACCTAGAAGAAAAGAGTTTATATATTCCCTTATTGATTTTTAACTACAGTTCACCACAACCCTCTCAAGAGCCATAAAGGTGCAAGGTGGGTTTTTTTTCTGATGTTTTAGACCTAATTTAACAAAAAAGATTCTATGCTTTTGCTATCAGTATTACCCCCTACAAGAGAGCATTTGATCAAATTTTCTATGGATAGTGGCTACATATTAATTCACCACAGGACGTGACAGGTGCTGTGTTGAGGTCCATGTTCTGCAGAACAGACATGTTTTTTCAGAGATAAGCTACAGACTGCCTTAATGGGCAAGTCCAGCTGCTTAGTTCTTGGCCTTTATCTCCTATGATCATTTGGCAGTGGGTGTAGTCTCTTGCTATCAGCCAAGCAGCACTTTTTTCAGTTGCTTATAATTGTTCTGCAGATTATTCCATATATGTTATTTTGTACATATTGAGTAGAGGAAAGCAAACAAAAAAATTCACATTTTTTCTAGTATTTTTTAGTAGTTTAGTAACATATTTGTACTGCTGCACATGAACTATAGGAGGAATGGAACACAAGTCAGAGTTGATGGTATACTTGTCTGATATTTGATTCTAGTTTACTCCCACAGATTTGAATAGAAATACTACTTGTGTAGTCAAAGTTATTAAAAAATGCATAGCTGTTTAAAAACTATACAGTAAGCCACTTTCAGGGTAGCTCCCTTAATTACTGAAGTTCACCATAATTGAGAGGTGATCAATATTATACTGTTTGTTCTTACTGTATATTAAGACTCTGAATCACCTTCTACAGAATTAAGATTAAAAACAACAACAAAAACAGTGGTGTTTTTAATTTATCTTTTTAGGTCTTTTCTACAGAGATCTCCAAGTTAATTACAACTGTTAATTTAAAGTAGACTAAGCTATATTAAATGCCTCAGTATCTATTTTTCCTCAGAATTAAAAATGACCTTAATTCAGTTTAGCTAACTCACTTTGGAAGTGAAATATGCTAGGTTACCTGAAGGTCATTTTAATTCTAGCTGGGATAGTTCAAACAGTTTAGCAAGCTTTCCTACATACTCTGCACCCAATAAGTGAGGAATGATGAGGAACTAGTAGTGCCACATCAAAATCTAGGCTTCACTGTATTCTGCTCAAATGTATGTCCTGTAAATTGTGTCCCTCTGTCACATATTACTGTATTGGTCTTAATGCATAATCAGCTCTTCTCCTGTAATATCTTTAGTAGTGCCATCTAAAAATAGGAAAACAGTCCAAGATGGTTTTCCTTGTTTTTTTTTTTTTTTTTTTTTTTTTTTTTTAAATTTCTAGAAGGACATTTTTAAATAGAAAAAAAAAAAAAGTTTCATAAACCTGTATTTTTACCCCTTTATATTTCTACAACTTGCTGTTTTTATCTCAGAGGTACAGCACAGTTCCTAGAAATATTAGGAGCTGTGCATATATGCCTAACGAAGGTAATATGTCCCATTTTCTCTTATGTTTATTTTTTCTTCTGCACACATCATCTTTTCCTGCAAGTGTTTTTATTCTACAGAAAACAATCATCCAAGGCAGCAACATGCAGTTTCTTCATGGTTCAGACCCCTGCCACCTGAAGACAAATAAATACAAGGTTTTACTTAATGTTCAGAGTCTTCCATCTGCTTTATTTGTGTTGTTATTCCTCGCTCAGGAATTCCAGCTCTGGGGGTTTTTCTGCCTCTGATATCTTTGTCTTATGGTATTTTCAGCTCTTGGTAATATCTAAGGTTCCAAAGCACAGTCCAGTCCAACACTTACTCAAGTACTAGTTTCTTGGCAGATTCTAAATTGCCTCATCTGGAGTCTACTTCTCCCAGGAGTCTATTTCTGTATTATTTGCTCCACTTTCTGTTGAAAACCAGTGGCTTTTTAAAGTTGGAAGGGTTTTACATTTTTTTTTTAATCTAAAAATCTTCAATAGATCTTACCCTATGGTAGGGTAATACCACACTTCTAGCACCCCAATCTTATATAGCGAATATAATCTTATAATCTTGTCATCCCAATCTTACAAAGTAAAATACACTTTTAAACATTCAGGACCAAAGCATATAACTTTAATATGCTTCATTTTTATTTAGAATGCAATACTCCTCATTTTTTGTACCAGCTTCATGAATATCCTCCTTTTCTTGGATTGCTGAGAAGTGTTAAATATGCCAAATGCATCAGCACTTGCTATTTTCAGAAGGAAAACCTCCTTCTGATAGACTTGCTTTTAAATAACACTTACTGTTTCCAGATGTACACTGAAGTGTTCTTGCCTTCTTTTCCAGTAGTTTCTGCAATTTCCAGAGCTTGAGCCTTTAAATGCTTAAATTAATTTCTTCTCAGTGCCTTTTTTTTGAATTTTTTTTTATATTGCTAGTGCCATGATTGACTGGTCATTCCAGGCTCAGAGGGTTTCAGCAGATGTTCTTCAGTCAGGTGCCTGCAGTGCTTTTTCCTTACGCTTACAAGCCAGGAAGCTAAATTGCTAAAAGAATATTTAGACCAGTAGCCTTTCATTAGGAGAAATAAACAAACCCAATAATAGTATCATATTTATAGGGGTGAATCTATTGCAAAAAAATCCATGCAAGCAAAAAAGAGTAAAAGCCACTTTCCTTATGAAAAAAAACCAAAACAACAAAAAAAACCCAGCCAAAACCAGATTAAAAGTTTATTTACTATTTTTGGATTTCTTTTTGTTTGTCTTTGACTCACAAAGCTAAAAGGAGAAATATCTACAGTGCATGCCAAGAAGAACTTATTAATTCTCATTAGCACAAAGAAGAAGTGGTTATTTCAAGTGGCTGTAATGCAAATGTCAATGTAAAAGTTTTTTCCCCTCATCTCCAGAGCCTGAGAAGCCATTGTCAAACTATACTTTGATATCAGTAGATGTTCTCTATATTTGATAGATGCATGGCTGATTCACCAAGAAAGAGAAGTTGAGTGTTTTCAAGCATTGTTTTAATCTCATGAAACAGAGAACTTTGACTTCTATTTGCATTTAGTCCATGCCAAATTTTCTCTAAACTCAGTTTCACATCTGAAATATAGAGGTAATTTTCTAATAATAGCTGAAATAAATGTAATGCTTTCAGGGAAGCTTTTATTTTTTAAATCCATTTTAAAAGATGGTAACCATGTGCAGTGCAGTTTTTGCACACGAATGTGACAGACAGGGCTTCTAAACTGGTATTAAGTATTATGATTTTAACCACCACATTTACAAGAAAGAACTCCATTCCTTTTGTGCAAAGAGCAGATGCATTCCCAAGTAATATGTCAGCCAATAAATGTCTACATATAAAAATTATCCTCAAGCATTTCTCATTTCTAATGCTGTAATTCCTTTCAAATAATTTCAGGTAGAATGAATCAATCAAGGTCTCTAACAGAGGATGTATAGAAATCTGTCTTGGGGATAACATCTGCATTTATTTCTTATGCTCAGGTGCATTTTAACTCAGAGGTGATGGTATTATATGTGTAGATCACTTGAAGTAGCTAGAGATCAAAGCTTGTCCTTTGATATTTCTCCTCAGAAATCTTCCCTTCCATCTACTGTATTGCAGGAAAAGTTATTCTGTGATTTAATCAGATATTTTTTGTCCCTCCTAGTTTTAATTTCTTTATACTGCTAAAATAAATTATATTTCCATTCCTCCCAAAAAATGTTCTTTTCTATCCTCCAAAGGCTTTATATGCCTTTGTTTTCACACTTTGCTTTTCCTTCTTTCGTATCCCTTTTGGCCTCCATTTGTTTTGTTTGCCACTCTGTTCCATTTACTTGGTCTTTCCCTTCACTGTACTGCACATTTACTACCAGAACTGTTATTTTGTAAGAGTTCACAAAACCAATGGAATTCAGCAGCACGGTTTGGTGGTGTTTGGCATCCCTTGCCTCCTCCAAATATTTGGTATGTTAGATGTTAATTTTCCCTGATACTGTTGAACAAAAATGAAGGCATGTTTAAATCAGTCAGGGCCTTTCCTCATCATTACCGAGAAGACAAACCAGATTTCTGATCCCCTGAGCACACACAAGCAGGGGCAAAGGCCATAAAAGCCATTGCTGATGAGAAACTATTTTTCTGAAGTCTCAAATGAAATTTTGATTTCTTCGTACTCAAATGAAGTTTTGCCATCAGTGACATCAGGATGTTACCTGCAACACTGGGCCTGGGTGTGTTTTCTAGTTTTGTGCCTGTTACTCTTCATAAGCTATCTCAAGGATATACTTCTCTTGCATCCTCTTTTTACTTTTTGCAATAACATTGCATCAATTTATTGAAGAGACAAGAGTACAACTGGCCATATCCATGCCTCAAAGTTAGCATAGGATAGTATATTGAATAGGCACAAAAGACATGTTAGAAATGGTCCTTGGATAAATAACTGATTCCTGTAATTTCTTAGAAATGCTAAATCCAGGTTGCAATTGCTCTCCTTCAGTTTAAAGTTCATTTTCCCTCTGGATGACAAGGGAGGAATATTTTTTAAAATTTATTGTCTGTTTGAAGGGGGAGCTAAATGGTTTGTATGTGAATCATTTAACATGCAAATATTAATAACACAATCAATACCAATACTTACCATTTATAGAGGGCTTTTTCATCCACAAATTTTAGGGTAATACAGTTAGAAGTAAAAAGCTTCTGAGAGTTTCAGTGGTGTTGGAGAGCAGGATTTCCATAGCAGCTGGGATTTCAAGGAAGAAGGGAAGAGAAAGGCTGGGCTGCAGGACAGAAGGGAATGTTTGAAAATGGTAGAGAGAAGAAAAGGAAGCCAGGACAATTGGAGCACATACATGTGCAGGAGAGAGGAGAACAGATACAATAATTATGGAAGAATTGTAGAACTTGCCTTGTGCAACAGGAAAATATGCAATATAGTCTTTTAAGAAAGTTACCATCTCCTATTATCTATCTCATTTGGAGAGAAAAAGCGTTGCTTTAATTAGGTGAAATGTGATTTTGTTACAATCTTGGCAATACACACACTGTCCAGGTTCATCCCTGCCTGTGTGTGCTCCATGTGTGCTGCTGTCGTTTCCCTGATGACTCTGAGTGGAGTAATTTGCAGACTTCTGGTCCAGACACAGTCTTTCAATATATGTTTGTACAGCTGCATCACAATGGGGGACTAATTTTGAATGGGGTCTCTGTTTTCTACCATAATTGAAATAATTAATCGTAGTCATTCAATAATGTTGTCGCTGTCACTTCTTGGACATAAAAATCCAATGGGATCATAAGGAAATGCACATTATGTTAATATTCTCTATTATAGTAAAAAAATTACAATCCATAGTCTGAATCAAAACTAACCATGTCTATGTAAAGTATGATTGTACTAGTCTTTTGTTTCTTTGCTACAGCAACCAGTTGTAGGAAAGGATTGGCCAAAATTTGGAGGATTCTCCTGCCCCAGGCTGTGTTTTCCCACAGGCAGGGCTCCTTTCCTTGATGTGAGTTTGGAGCCCACAGCACAGACAGGGCAGGCCCCTTTAAATCTTTGTTTTATCTGGTTGCCTAGACAACCCCTGTAAACATCAGTGGAACAACGTGTGGTCTTCAGAAAGCTGGGGACCTTGAGGAAAAATGAGGTCATTTGGGGACAGACAGACCCAGTGTAGCCTTACCTATATGAGCAGACATAGATTTTTTCACAGACTTGTTTTTCACATTTCTTTTTGAATGCTTCATGCTCTTATAGTCTGTTTTAATTTGTGATATATGGAAAAAATAAACTTATTTTCTGGCAGCAGGTTTTTTTCTTGTTTTCTATATTGCTTTCTGTTGTGACATAGATATATACTGATGAAATATTTATATGTAATGAAAGAAGAATATAAGAAAGAATACTTTGACTATACAAAAGTGACAACTCCACTTACCTTTTTTTGATATGACTTTTTTTGATAATATGATTTTTTCATTTTTTAAAATTTTCATTTTAGCAATTAAAAGTACTAGTGAAATTCAAATAATGGTGAAAAAGTTACCATTTGCAATATCTTTTGCCATTAAACATGATAAACAGAGGGGTTAAATATTTGTTAGCTGTTAGCTGTTAGATCAAAGTAATGGGCCAATCACTTCAGCCTTATTTGAACAAACCTGTATAGAGGAATTTCCACTTATATCTGGTAAGGTATGGATTGAACTGATACTGAGAACTTCTATACCATGAAAGGATATGCACAGGAAAAAGCAAAACTTTGCTGGGGTGGAAGTCTCATGACCACTTTTCTCATATTTGACCATATTGCTTAAAATAATGATTTTATTACTATGCCCAATGGCAAAGGAGGAGCTGCTCACACCCCTCTTTCTACTTGGGCCTGCATGCCAGCAATAGCATAAGTATTTAGTAACATTATATGAACTTGCCCCAGTTTGTGAATATTTACAAAAACTGGTTTTATTTCCTGGATGATCAAAGTACCTTAGTTGACCAATAGATGTTAAGTTTCCACTTTCCTTCAACTTATGCATAATTTTATCTTACAGCCTTCATACAGTAGAATAATTTTTTTCTTCATGGCTGTTCAACAAAAGGAAATGTTTCTCCAAACTGCTGAAATTCTGGGACTTCCTTTCTTAAACAGAGGCAGACAGCATATGGAAACTTGAAGATATTTGAAGAAGAACCTCCAAGCTTTGATTACTAAACAGACACAGAAAATCAAAATGATATTTTGTGTGGTTAAAACCAGAAGTGTTCCTATCTTAAAGCTGTTCAAAATCATGCCTGAACCAAAGGAACCTCATTAAGCTTGAGGATGATTGTAGTCTGTGGTGTTATGGTATCTGCTTACATCAGTACTGAGTTTCACCTAGAGTGTGTTTGGAGTGTTGAGGACTATAAAAAGTTACTGTATATGAAATGCTACATTATGTCAATATCATACTGCTACAGCTTGTAAATTCACATTGATCTGTATAATAAAAGATGTTTACAGCACTAATGAACTCAATCAAGTGCATGTTTGCTGATACATAAAAAAGTAGCAAGCCATCTTGCTGGGCATTTGATTTCCAAGAGATAATCCCAGACAGTACTCTGAAGATTAGAGAGAGAGGAGATAAGAAGCTGTGACAGGCTGGCAATAGCTGCCTGAAACACCATCCCCTGTTAGCAGGTGTTGGTGCTGCTGGGAAGCTGTTGCATGGATTTTGCTAACACGCTGAGCAGATGGCTTATAAAAGAAATGGGTGTTGCTTTTTGAAGCAAAAATTATGTATGGCCTGAGAAGTATTGTAGCAAGAATCCTAAGGGAATATAAAGTGTAGGGATGGAAGTTGAGTTGAACCTTGTTTCTTCATTGGTAATGTTTCCTAGGTTGACACTAGGAAATGGATGGTTTATGACAGCACAGATTATGTTTGGACATGGCTTTATAGCAAGTGGGAAAATGCACCTGTTCAGAAAAATGTAATTACCTACTTAGTAAATATATTCTGAGTGTTGTGCAAACAGAAGAAAACACACTATTTATAGCTATTAGCTAATAGGAATAGACATTATTCCCATTATAAATATATATGCTGATTCTGTTTCAAAGCTTTTGAACTTCAGGATTGTCATTGAATATTTTGAAGATCTTTTTGGCATTTGTGAGTACTAACAGTATAGAGGATAGAGCCTGTTTCAACAGCAGGAGTAAAATGCAGCTTCAAGTTTTCTGAACCACATCAGACTGTGCATCCTACTGCAGTTCTGTAAGCCGGCAGCTGAGCGAGCAGGAGAAATAAGTCTGCATTTCCAAATCTATTTTGTGACTTTGTTGAAATACCAGTGTTCTTTAGAGAATTTAATTTTCCTCTTTGTAATTTGAGAACATTGTATTTAGTGACTTGGAGATGGATTACATACACAGCAGTACAGTGCTCATAATTATTCAGGGAATATGTTTGTAGTAACAGGAAGGGTGAAATAGGAACTGTGTTCAAATAAATCATAATTCTTTCTCTTGAAGATAGAACTGATCTGATTGCCCTCACCATTTTTCAACTGTAACAATTCAAATTCATAAAGGAATCCAGAACTTCTGTATGGAAAAACTGGAAAAATCTAAGAAAATTCTTAGAAATACATAGATTTCTGAGAAAGCACATTCTTCCTATCTCTGTTTCTCTGTCTTTCCTGTTTGTTCATTTATGAAATTCATAAGATAATCTTCATGCCATGTAAAAGGTATTTTTATTACTATTTCTATTTACAATAATTATCTAGGCACATCTGTTCTCAAGTGCATCACTATTCAATATTTAAACTAGCTAAGATTAAAAATATAACTCTATTTAATGCTCCTAATTAAGCATCTGTGTATTTAATACCTCGTTTTGGTTCCTTACTACATTTTGTTAGCTCTAATGTTTCAACATGGAGGTAGCGAGTACCATTTACTCTCAGAGTGATTCAGAATGCAGATCGCATTAAAAAGAGTAAATCTGATCTGCTTCTGGGAAACAACAACTAAAAGCACATTCAGGAAGAGATTAATGCCTCCTGCCTCCCAGGAATGGAGAGGAGAAAAAGCCTTTCTGCTGTGAGGCTCTGGCCTCTGCTGGGAAGACGTGTTCCCAGCTGAGAACAGCACCCACTGGTACCAGCCCTCTGAAAAGAGGAAGCATTAGCTGCACCTGGAAGGGGAGGCTTATCCTAAAATCTTTCCAGGAGCCAAGCAGGGCACAACTCTATTCCCAAACTTCAGGTTTGCCTGTGAATCATAGAGCAACAGCTGGGTGCAGTCTCTCATCACAAACTCCCGCCTGTGGTTTGCTGCTCTTCCCAAGACCTAATGTACTTTGCTCAGCAGAGGTGTGCACATCGCTTGGGGTGGAGAGGCGTGGCTTGGGCTGTGGAATGTGGACACACCGCTAAAACAAAGCAGGCAGGGACTGCGATATGCCCAACCCAAGCTTTGACCCAGAGATAACGTGCACTGCGTGTCAGCCTTGCAAATGCTTTCATCTGCAGTCAGTGGCAGCATTCCAAATGACTAACGGAAAGAGAATCAAACCTTTCCTCAGGAGCATCCTGGAACATGGCTTTGGCACCGCTTGAGCATAATGACTGTTTACATGGGGACCAGCTCAGATCCTGTTGCTTTAGCATGGGTTTTCTATCACTAATATTCAAACCTTTTCCTACAAACACCTACACAAACAAGCAGGGGAGCTTCTATCAGATTACATGTTTGTGGCCAGAAATTATATCTCTGTTGTTTTTTTTTTTTTGACTAACCCAACAATGGTTTTAATGGGAAATAAATCATAATTTTGGCATATCAGTAGAAACCACAATGTAATTTGTCATCCAATCAAATGAAAAATACCATGTCTGTAAAAAGTAAATTCTTCAACAAGCTACAAATTGATATCACACACAAGAAAACAGTCTGATATCTCTCTAGGATTTCCTAAAGGATTTTTCATGTGTTTTTCTGTCCTTAACAATAATTTTAGCATTTGCAAGAAGCCCACAATCTGTTCCAATTAAAGTATCAGCTTACCTCAAAAGATGTTAAAGTAGAGTAAAAAAATACCTTAATGCTGATCAAGTTGCAATTAAATTTTTATTTTCATTTAACATTAGCAACTTTGTTTCAGTTCTTTCTGACAAAGAAATAGAAAACTTGAAACTAAGCCTACTGAATAGATTTATTTCTAACTGCCTTGAAGAGGTAGTTGTAGACATTCTCAAGGAAGGCCTTATTTTAGCCAAGAGATTGTGCAGAAAAGACTAGACTGGAATTAATTTTAAAGGTATGTAGTAGTGAGGAATGTGTGATGTAACAATGTAATAGTATGAAGAACCTAAGATCATTAATTAATAAACCAGAAATCAATAAAAGATTACAGCTAGTTCCATGGCAAACATAATGCAGATGAAATCAAATGCCATGGTGACTTCCACTGCTTGTGAATTGGGCTCCTAACCTTGATAAACACAGAGGATACTACATAATCTACTGAGACAATTGACTAAATTTCAGTTGGGGTTTTATGATTTATTCTGTAAGTATTCTTTTTTCGTGAAACTTTTTATTCTTCTGAAAAATTCCTAAAAAATTTTGTTTGACCAGCGTTTCTCTATTTTTTTCAGTCTTTATTGCATTTATGTCATTAGGTCACGCGCCTTTATGTGAGGATGCAAAGTGTTTCAGGAAAAGCCCGAAATGGCTCTTTCAGAGTGGCAAACGATTATGCACACGGGAGGAAAACATTTGGCTACGGTTCCAGAGGAGAAGAGGAAAAAAACCTGTTTGGAGCCGCGGGCAGGGGGCACGGATGTGTGGATGGGGCAGGTGCCGGGCTGTGCGCGGGGAGCCGCCGGCGGCTCCGGGCCCGCGGGCGCCTCCACTCGCCCCGGCCCCACGCGCCGCCAG